>JAMPIV010002564.1:0-301965 GCA_024509875.1 Oreohelix idahoensis | reverse complement strand
TATCTAAACCCTTTAACTCTTTCAGTCCCACACAAATAAGCAAAAAGTTGTTGGCCCAAGCAAAAATGGCCACCCCGGTGCATTTTTTTAAATTGAATATCTCAAACAAAACACGTCACTCTTAAACACATGTGGTATTTAAAAGATTGTAACTTGCAGTCCGAAATGACGTATTTGGGTGGTTTGTGGGTCTAGTTATTATTTCGAATACAGTCTCAATACTGAGGAACATAATACTAAAACGCTTTATAAAGTTTGAATTGGGCCAAGCGCAGTCTAACCCCTGAGATATATAAGTCGATTGGGATCTAAGAGTTTAAAAAGAAAGTGAGTTCATTCTTCATCCAAATTTTTTCAATCGCAACTTTATTCCTTTCTATAAATTGTTCACCCCCTTTTTGCTGTGGCATATGACTGGACAACATGTCACAGTTTCTGTTGCAATGACCAGACACCTGACATTCTGGCCTATGTCCTTATCTTTGTGTGCATGTATGGCCTAAGCATTTTAAGATATAGAAAGACATGTTTTTGGGTTATTCACGTGAGTGCCTTTGTGTTTTCTGCTACATAAAATTACTTAGAATAAGGTTCTTAACATCACCACCAGAATTGTTTTTTACAATGGATTTAATTTCTTTTAACAATGTTATTTCCACAGGCATTGAGGCTTATTGTATCTTAAAGTGTGAAGATCAGTAGATTAGAACACCAACCACCGAGACATCCAGCAACGCCGGAGTGGAAAGAATAGAGTGACATTCTATAGAGAAAAAACCCTTAGAAGATGTGTCCCATCGAGGTAGGTGGATGAATAGATGATTTGAGTAATCAAGATAACAGAGGATTAAGTTTTAAGATAATGTTTTTTTAGCTGGTGCTATATATGTCCATGAACTGGCATGTTAAAAGTTTTTCCCCCCATTTAAGGGAATGTGAAGGCTGCTTGTGAATTACAGTTCTTATAATGGTTTTTAAAAAACTTTTAAATTCTAGTATTTTTCTTTAAAGCATTATTCATCTATTCAGTGCCATACCTGGTGTGTACGGTGATTCACAATCCCTCCATAAATTCCATCGCCTCCAGGACTCTAGTTTTTATCATCTCTGTTGTTTGATTATTTCCATGACATGATATCAAAACTGTCCAGCATCTCCTATCTTTGTCATCCTCTATCCTTCCTGCTTTCATAATATATTCAGCTTTTGTTTTTTCTCATGCCTGCCCAAGTAGTAAGCTTCCTTTGTGCCATCATCATATGTCCCTTTGTACAGCCGTGGCATCCAAAACAGCCTGCCTTGTTTAGCATGCTACAAATAAAAACCGAATATATATAATGTGTAAAAACATGGGGGGGTGCAAGAAAGAAATACGAAAAAGCAATGCAGTATAAAAATTTGAAATACACGGTAGTAACTGCTATTTATATTTGTTGTCTTTGTAGATCAACCTTCTTGTTTATGTCAAGTAGTATGAAAAAACAAACAAAAGAACAACAAAGTGAATGAATCATAATACTGGTTCACAAAAAAGATTGGGAGAGAGGGAAAAGAAGCATAATAAGGTAGTGTTAGAAACACTAATGGACAGAAGCTGAACCTTTCCAATTGGACAGAAAGAGGGAGAGAGACAGAGAAAGAGAAGAGAGAGCTGTACCAGAATTAGGTCAAGAGAAAGAATCTTACTGATAAACTTTAGAACACTGGTCCAGGGGCTGGAAGTGTAATAGAAGATCTTAAATAACTGAAGGATCATTATCATCATCATTTCTCTCTTTGCACTTTATGGAGCATGAAAGCCCACTACTACCAGTTAGTCACCATGCTTGAAGCCACTAAGCTACAGTTAGTCAACTAATCTATGAAAGCCAAATACTACTACAGTTAGTCACCATGTATGAACTACTACCAGACTACTACAGTTAGTCACCATGGCATGAATGAGCCACTACTACAGTTAGTCACCATGTTGAATGATATTGAAGCCACTACTACAGTTAGTCACCATGCTTGAAGCCACTACTACAGTTATGTCACCATGTAATGGAAGCCACTACTACAGTTAGTCAGTCACCATGGGGGGGGTAATGAAGCCACCTACCTACCAGTTAGTCCACCATGCATGAAGCCACTACTTACAGTTAGTCACCATGCTTGAAGCCACTACTACAGTTAGTCACCAGCTTGAAGCCACTACTACATTAGTCAGCCCATGTAATGAAGCCACTACTACAGTTAGTCACCATGCATGTATGAAGCACACCTACTACAGCAGTTAGTCACCATGTAATGAACAACCACTACTACAGTTAGTCACCATGCATGAAGCACTACTACAGTTAGTCACGCAGGCTTTGAAGCCACTACAACAGTTAATCACCATGCATGAAGCCACTACTACAGTTAGTCACCATCATGCATGAAGCCACTACTACAGTTAGTCACCATGCATGAAGCTAGCACCAAAACATTCATGTTCTTTTGCAGCAGAGGTATGTGGAGCAATTTGTTTTACATGATGAGGTTGATAGCAACATGTACAACCTCATATTAGTTGCTTGAGGGTGCAGTAGTCCTACAGTTTCAGAAACTACATGGAGCTAATGAAGAATAGAAAGGAGTTATTGGGAAAAGATTACAGAGTTGAGTGAGAAAATAATAGCAGAAAGAAACTTGTTGAAAGATGTGTTAGTTGAGAATGATGTGAGCAATCGTAATGTGTTGCTTAAGAATGATGTGAGCAATCGTAATGTGTTGCTTAAGAATGATGTGAGCAATTGTAGCATGTTGCTTAAGAATGATGTGAGCAATCGTAATGTGTTGCTTAAGAATGATGTGAGCAATCATAATGTGTTGCTTAAGAATGATGTGAGCAATTGTAGCATGTTGCTTAAGAATGATGTGAGCAATCGTAATGTGTTGCTTAAGAATGATGTGAGCAATCATAATGTGTTGCTTAAGAATGATGTGAGCAATCGTAGTGTGTTGCTTAAGAATGATGCTGAAAATTGGGTGGAAGAAGAGAGTCAAAAATAAAGAGGACAGAAGTGGACAAGAGGTAACCTAGCTATCAATAAGAACATTGAAGTTAATGTAGACTGAGAAACATAACTCACTGGCCTTTAGAGAATGAGAATTGTGGGAAGGCTAAAAGTTACATTAAAAAAGTGCAATGTGACAAATTTGGAGGATGGAGGATATGCTTGAAAAAAGTCAGAGCAGGTGGCAGAGAGACACAAATGAAAGTGTGTGGCCAATTGTCTGTGTAGTAAAGTGTGACAAGGGGAGGTTCTTTAGAAGACTCTGTTAGTTAAGAAAGGAGGAGAAGAAGAAAGAAATGATGATGAAAGGTTACATTTATATATAGGTCCATTAAAATTCTGGAATATTTTCAGGCATGGGATGAAAATATGCTCAAAGACTACTTAATTGGGACTTTGACCTTACCAATGTCTAAAGCTAGTGAATACACTGGAGGAAATATCATCAGAAGGTATACACATGATGTTACTAGTTGATAAATTGATGACGATGATAAAAGAATTTATGAAAGTGATGATAAATAGTGACAGTGGGCTGTTGTTTTTTATTATTTTTTTTGTTTCCAATCTTTTTTTCAGTTAACCTTTTTTATTTTTTAATTTATAATGGAAAATATCTCACTTAACCTCTGATGGAATATATTTAAGATATGAATAGTGTCTCTAAGTCCATATAATATGTTTAGTTGCCGATACCTAAACATGGCTTCATACCTCCTTTCCCATAATTGTAAATAGTATAAATTAAAATTTCCAGATTGTTTGTGTTTTTTGCTTAATCTTTGGTGTCAGTATTGAATGTGTTTTGTAAAGAAAAGATGGGTTTGGACTCTATGGTGAGAAATCAGAATGCAGCCCTGTGGGGGCTGTCTCAAACTCCCATCAGCCATTGCAGTGTGTAGATCCTCTGTCCTGGTCATGAGGTGTATGCGGTCATGAAAAGAGCAGGACAACAAGCTTTGAGAGCACCCTCAGTGGGGGACCTTGGTTTATGGATAAGAAACAGACTGCGGGAAACTTAATGACCACCTGATAGAAGCAAGATTGGCATCTAACAAAAGACTAGCAGGTATCGTTAGTTATAAGAGGAATGCATCTATCGTGTATACAACCAGCATCGCTACAGAAAACTGTTAAGCATTCATACACTTCTAACATATTACTGAGGGAGCCTGAGCATCTGTTGGTTTTCCCGGAGTGCAGTGACATCAATTCTTATCAACAATAACAATAACAATGAATGGATTTTTGACAACTTGTAATTGAAATCTGTAGCGGTATGGCACTTGCGAACCCTGACAATCCCCAGAGCTATGCCAGTGGGGTTTTACTCCTGGTAGGCTTCAAACCAGCTGACTGTCTTGTGGGTAGGTCAGACGAAAGCTGTACCCTGAGTCTCCAGATGGGGTTTTGAGCATAGGGCTGACACCCGCCTATGTAAAAAAAATAATGAAGTTACGGAAACAACATCAAAGAACAAACTTAGCTGCGGGATTGGACATTACGAGTCTGTGGCCCTCGTATGACTGTCAGTGTGAAAGCGAAGTGAAAGCCACTGACATTAAACGATGTCCAGACCGCAAAACAGAGATACAAGAATAGATTTTGGAATGTCAGGACAATGTACAGACCGGTAAACTATAGACAGGTCACGGCAGAAATAGAGAAACAGCACAGTGAAGGCGTAGCCATTATTCTACAGAAAGGGATAGAAAGGACATTACTGGAATGGAAACCCATCAACAACAGACTGATATGATTGAGATTGAGAGGGAGATTCACCAACACTACAATAATACAATGCTACGCACCAACGAATAATAGCGATGAGGAGGTCAAGGATGAATTCTATCAACAACTGCAGAAAGAAATGGAAGACACACCTAGATATGATCTTGTTATAGTAATGGGAGACCTCAATGCGAAAGTTGGTACACACAATACATACAATGAAAGAACAATGGGGAAATGCGGCAGCGGAACAGCAAACGAAAATGGGGATAAGCTAATAAGTTTCTGTAGCATTAACAACCTGGTCATTGGAGGAACACTTTTCCCACATAAGGAAATTCACAAGTTAACATGGGAATCACCAAATGGTCGGGACAGAAACCAGATAGACCACATCATGGTTAACGGTAGATGGAGACATGCATTACAAGATGTGAAGGTAAGAAGAGGCGCAGATGTGGGAAGTGATCACCATTTAGTAGTAGCAAAACTGAAAGTGAAACTAAGAAGGGCTGGACCAACTGTAACTACACAGAAAAGGTTTGACATCAGCAAATTGAAGGACCCCCTTACCAGAAAAGCTTTTGCGGCCGACATTAAGAAACGATATCAATTTGCCAAAAGCCAGGAAAAGACATTGACTGATGATATAGACCAGAATTTCAACACCATTTCAACAGTATATAAGGAAAGTAGCAAATCATGCTTAGGATTCCAGGAAAGGAAGAAGCAAGACTGGATAACACCAGAAACACTAAACACCATAAAGATGAGAAAGGAAATGAAAAGAAAGAAAACAGAAGCGAAGTCCCCCAGGTTAAAGCAACTATATAGCGAACAGTACAGCCAGCTGGACAGGGAAGTTAAACGCCAAACCCGAGCCAACAAAAGGAATTTCCTAGACGATCTTGCAAAACAGGCAGAAGAGGCAGCACTGAGAAATGAACAAAGCACAGTATACAAAATAACTAAATTCATCAGCGGAAAACAAGGTGCAAACAATATTACATTAGTAAGAGATAAGCAAGGAAATCTCATCAAGACAGCAGAAGGACAGGAAACAAGATGGGCAGAGCACTTCAGAGAAACTCTGAACAAGGAAATACCAGAGACACAATTGAATGTTCCTGAGGCTGAAAACGATCTAGATGTAAATACAGACATTCCACGAAAAGAAGAAATCATCACAGCAATCAAAGGGTTAAAGAACGGTAAAGCTCCGGGCCATGATAACTTAAATGCAGAGCTATTTAAGACAGACCCTGAGCTAGCAGCAGAACTATTAGAACCACTATTTGCACAAGTGTGGAAAACGGGGACAACACCATCAGAGTGGAACAAAGGAATAATTGTCAAATTGCCCAAAAAGGGAGATCTTGCAGACTGCAATAATTGGAGAGGAATCACTCTTCTCTCAGTTCCCAGCAAAATACTAGGCAGGATAATTATACAGAGAATTTCAAAGGCAGTAGACTACAAACTGAGGAAAGAACAAGCAGGATTTAGAAAGAACAGAAGATGTGTAGACCATATATTCACTCTCAGAAACATTATAGAGCAGTGCTCAGAATGGAAAAGACAGCTTTACATAAATTTTGTTGATTTTGAAAAGGCTTTTGACAGCATACATAGGGACAGTTTATGGAAAATACTGAGGGCTTATGGAATTCCAAGCTGCATAGTGGCAATCATAAAAAGCCTCTATGCCAACTTTACGTGTAGTGTTGGGCAGAGCAACCTAACCTTCGAGGTGAAGACAGGAGTACGACAGGGATGCCCCTTATCAACCACTCTTTTTTTAACAGTCATAGACTGGGTGATGCGCCAGACAACAGAGGGCAGTCCAAGAGGAATAAGATGGACTACATTTTCTACATTGGAAGATCTGGAATATGCAGATGACATTGCACTGCTGGCACATTCACATCAACACATCCAGGAAAAAACGGATAGACTTAATAAATTTAGACAGCAGGTGGGCTTGAACATCAATTTAAAGAAGTCTGAGGTCATGACGTTCAATGTGAGCAACCCTGAGCCCATATCAGTAAGGAATCAGCAATTGGTACAGACAGATACCTTCACATACCTAGGAAGCATAGTAACACCAGACGGTGGGGCAGGCAAAGACATCAACATCAGAATGAATAAGGCAAGAACAGCCTTCTTTAGCCTAAATAACATCTGGAAGTCCTCCCAATACAGCACAAGCACAAAATAGAGATTATACCAGAGCTGCGTGCTTTCTGTGCTTCTCTATGGTGCGGAATGCTGGAGAGTCACAGAGAAGGAAATGTCAAAATTGTCCTCTTTTCACACAACATGCCTAAGAAAAATTCACCGCATTTTTTGGCCGAATACCATCACCAACCAAGATCTGCTTACTCGTAGCAAGCAAGAGGACATGCACACCATCATAGCTGGCAGACGCTGGAGCTGGGTTGGTCATGTCCTCAGAAGAGACCCCGATGCCATCACAAGAACAGCTATGCTTTGGACCCCTGAAGGAAAGCGAAAGAGAGGCCGACCAAAAACAACTTGGCGGAGGACTGTGGAGGCTGAGATGCAAAGAATGAACCAGAGTTGGGGCACTGTACGAAGGATGGCCACCGACCGTGCAAAGTGGAATCAATTTGTTGTTGCCCTACAAGACGCCACTAGGCGTGATGGCCACTGACTGCTTTGATGGTCGGTGGTTAAGGATCGAAGAAGAAGACCTTGCGGCAATGCGTATATACAGCCTGCTATGTTTTGACGACACTAATAATTAATCTACATGACTGGAACGGACTGCACTGAATATGTATGAATAGTAAGATGATTCCTGCCATGAACCGTTTGATCTGTATCAACATAATGAAAGAACCCATGCAACAAATGGCGGCCAGTGTGGTTGTGAAACAATTAAAGAAATAACAGTTTTCATTTCAAGGCGAATATTTTACTGTCAAGAACATTGTTTTTGACTTTCCTGACGATCAATATTGTGTGAAAATGTGCACCATTCAAGGCGCATGCGTACTGGAGTTCATTCTGACGTCATAACTTCTCCGGAACAAGACGACTTGGCCGTTAGAACTGCAAGCAAAATAAATCTCAAAATTAATCAATATCTTTGAAGAATCAATAGAAGCAAAGTTAGCAATGACTCCACGATCAATCCAGACATCTATACTTCGATGTTGGTGCACGCCAGCATTGTGCGGATAATTAAAGTCGACAATTAAAGATAAGTACATATTTTGGCCCTGGGGCAAGTCTAGTCCATTGCTTCTACAGGCATGTTTTTTCTGATAATACATGTTACATGTTCTGTATTATAATGTTATATGTATGTTCAGTTAGCGGGCGGCTGGTGGGAATCAGGATCTTTTGTTATGTCAGTGTCAACTGACCGCGGGAATCAGGATCTTTTGTTATGTCAGTGTCAACTGACCGCAGAAATCATGATCGTTCTGATAGGGTATATTTGAATATTTTCGGTTTGCAAAACATCCATTGATAATCTTTCGTGGCATACTTTGTTTGCAACCGAATTCATTCAACATTAGGTGTTTTAGCTGTGAAGTTGCATATATACTTGTTGTATTTTACTGTAATAAGTTTCAATTTTATTCGGTTCTGTCATTTGTTTGTACTCGAAATCATTTTTCCTGATCTAGCTATCTTTTATTTGTGAATATAAATTTTAACATCTGTTAATGAGTCCATGTGATGTCATAGTTTCTAGTTTGTTGTGATTTTGACCTACTTTCAGTTTAGTATACTTCGTCATTTCCATAATTCTACTTTAGTTTACAGTATCATTTTATTGTCTGTAAATTGTCAATTGTGGCGTAATATTGTGTTTTTAACTCTTTGGTTTACTGTGCCTAACATATTTATTCATTCATAATTGATATTATAATGATAATATGATAAAATAACTATAATATACGAGGTGTGTTCAAATGAAACCCATCCCAGTGGCTTTATATAACAAATATATGTAAGGTACATCAGCAGGAGTAGTATAATTAAATACAGCAATTGTTATGAAGCAAGTACTCACTGGGGTTCTTTAGAAATAGTCACCATAGGCATTCAGACATGCAACCCACTGCTTGGGTAGACAGCGGATGCCGTCCGAGAAAAATGACTTTGGTTGCTTCTTGAACCATTTGGTCAACCGAGACCATGACGTCTGCATCGGAGTCGAATCGTTGTCCCTTTAGAGATTTTTTTAAGGGTCCGAACAAATGAAAGTCACATAGTGACAGATCGGGGCTGTAGGCTGGGTGTGGCAGAACTTCCCACCTTTTCCTTGCTAACGCTTCCTGCACAATGTTTGCAACATGTGGACGAGCACTGTCGTGCAACAGAATCACACCATGCGAAAGCATGCCGGGTAGTTTAATCTTGATGGCTGTATGCAGGTTGTCTAGTGTGTCTTTGTAGCGGATGGCATTGATGTTCATGCCAGGCTCTTTAAAGTCTACCAATAGAAACCCTTCATGGTAAAAAAATGCGGTCAGCATAACCTTACCGGCAGAAATCTGTGACTTGAATTTTTTGGGTTTTGGTGATCCGGGATGTTTCCATTGCATGCTCTCTGATTTGCTGCATGGCTCAAAGTGGTGGCACAAAGACTCATCGCCTGCCACTATGTGCAACAGAAATGCATCACCCTCCTCTTCGTAACGCAGCAGGTGGTTCAAACTCCACCCCATGCGTTCTTCCTTATGGTGATCAGTCAGCATCCGTGGGACCGATTGTGAACACACCTTTCGATTTTTCAGTTTCTTCCTAACCACCATTTGAACTGTCCCAAGAGACACAGCGAATTCCTCTGCTAGCGAACGTAAGCTTCAATGACAGTCCACCCGTATTGCTGCATCAATCTCGGTGATGGCTTCTTCTGTCGCAACAATATGCACCTGACCTGGCCGCGGAAGATCTTTCGTTAACTGACGTCCTTCTCGAAACATTCGTGCCCAGTATTTCACTGTAGTCTTAGACACACTTTTGTCACCATACACTGCTTTCATTCGGCGATGAATGTTGACTGGTCGACATCCTTCGGCTGTTAGGAACTGAATCACCGCTCACTGATTGACCTTGGACGGATTCCTGATCACACCGGCCATTATTTTAACGGTCTGCAGCACAACCAATGAATACTAGGAGAATGAACACTTACACACTTGTATATTCGTATGTGCTTATTACATCAGATGTGATGTCATCATGCTCCTCCTACGAATGTCCACTTGGCGCAGCACGGTCGGGTTTCATATGAACACGCCTCGTAATAATAATATAAAACTTATGATTAATTTGCCTAAAATACTTGATGACTAATATGATTTCAGCAAGGTGCAATAGTAGTCCACGTAACCACTATTTATACATCCTGCATATGGCATGGTGTTATAAAATATTGATAAATAAATATAAATTTAGATCTTACCTTGAATTTGGTAAGCATATTGAGGGATAATTAGTTGACTCGTCTAGTCATAAGATGATAGGAAACTCTTTACAGAGCGATACAACAGGAAGCAATCTGATCATCAGAAGAAGTCCCCCCGTCCGACAAGTGTTTCGGCCCTATATACTCCTTTACACTCTAAGGGGGGCGGGCCCACTTGGGTCATGACTCCCAAGCGTCTCAGCTTCCTGTTGTCTTGCATCAAAAATGAACCCATTTCACTTATGGTAGCAACTTTAAATTCCACAACTCCGCCAGCCGTGGAGGCAATTGTGAAAGTAACAAAGAGAAGACAAATTATTCCGTTCGTTCCGTCGCACACACTGAGACACCAGCGCGAAGTCAACGAGTCGCCACTGCGCGTTCCCCACTGGACTTTTGATACTGACACCCCTTATAGTATACACCGCTTGTCGCCCCTGAGTCGCAGCCCGTTCACTAGTCCACCAAAAAACTCAGCGTATTGTGGACTTAGAAAAATTCCTGGTGTTTTCTGTACCACAGCGTTTATTGTCATGATTTCCATTGCCCATTGCGGTTGTTCCACAGCCAGTATGATGCCTTTTCAGCAGTTTCACTAAATGAATGTTGCTCATCTAATCTGGATTCAAATGGCACGGTCAGTTCAATCAGTATGACCTGAAGCGTTGCTGCAGAATGAAGCACTATATCCGGCCATCTCCGCGATTTTCGGATACTCTCTGGATATGCCCCTCATCCAGGTAAGTCTACCGCCATCTCCCAGTCATTTGCACAGTCAAGAAGAGATGGTAAACTGCTACCAGGATTACTCGGTTTGGGGTGTGCTGACTTTCCTGCCCTCAGAAAGTATGTGTTTGCGGTGTCTGGCCGGACTTTGCTATTCGCCTTCATCCTTGCCAGATTTATTGTCGCAGCAAGCTCATTTAGCACTTTGTTATGGCGCCAAGTGTATCGCCCTTGCCCTAATGATACCTTACACGCTGAGAGCACGTGTTCAAGTGTCTGCCTCCCCTGGCACAGGGGGCACTGTTATCATCCGACTTTCCCCATTTCACAAGGTTGGTGGCCGATGGCAGCAGGTCATACAGTGATCTGACAACGAAGCTGAGCCTAAGAGGTGCCATATGCCATATATCATTCCATGTCAAGGACCTCTGCAGGGCTCCTTCCCATGTAGTCCATTGGCCTTGTTGGACCTGCTGCACTGCTTTTTGCAACCTCTTATCATTCTCAGCTTCTCGTATCTCCTGAACTACCATGTCTCTGCGCTCCCTGCTTGATGCCTTGGACCACCAGCGGATGTCTCCATGACCAAATCCCCGTCTATTCGTTTGTGTGTATCCGATTACCTCCCTCAGTTTGAGTGACTCTTGGGCAGCATCAACAGCTTCTTCCACTCTCCACTTCCTTCCTGTTTTCAGTGTGGGCTGAATGGACTTAACCACATCATCTGCTGACCCGCGTAGCATCATTGCAAGCCTTGCCTTTCCAACTTTGTACTCTTCAACAACTGACTTGAAAGGAAGCAGAAGTTTTGACTTTTTGCAGTACAGTGCTACATCTGACAGACCTGGTGGTACCCCTAGCCATTTTCTCATGAACTTGTTGACCTTCTGCTCTATGGCTTCCACTGTACTTGTGCTTATTTCATATATAAGCAGTGGCCACAGCAACTTCGGTATCAACATGAACTGGAGGCACCACAGTTTGAACTTTCCCAGGAGTCTGCTTTGGTCTATGATCTGTAGCCCTCTGTCTGCCATTTCTATTGTCTGTTGCACTGCCTTCGAGTCTTTTAATGAGGCATCGTACACCCTGCCAAGACTTTTAACAGGTTCCTCAATGACAGTAGGGATTCTTTGGTTGGAAACCGTGAATATGACCTCTGCTATCTTCCCTTTCCTGACTGATAGGCTTCTCGACTTCTTGGGTTTGAAGCTCATTCTGCACCAGCTGACTAGTTCATCCAGGCGTGCTAACATCCTCCGGGCCTGATGTTCATCTGATGTCAGAATTGTTGTGTATGAATGCTTTGAGCGGTGGCATGTGACACATTCCACTGAGCTTTGGACCTATAGCCATTCCTTCAGCCGCATTGAGGATTACCTGCATAGCCATCACGAAATACATATCGTTCTTCCTCACAGTTTCATGACAATGATATTACCTATATTGGGAAAGGTGCATATTCTCGCACCGTTCTAGTACATAATCTGCCACAGGGAACTACCTGGCAGACACTTGGCAATTTCTTTGATTACACGGCAGATGTTACGTTTGTACATCTGTTACCACCTACCAATTGCAGGTATGGTGAGGCTTTGGTAACCTTTAGGACCAATAGAGACACTCGTTTGGTTATGGAGCATGACAATGGTGTATACTTTCATAACCATTCTCTCAGGCTACAATTGGTACCTGATTCTGCTTCACGCAGATATTAGCCTATTGATACTAGACTTATTATCACATTTCTTTGATGACTCAGCATATGCAGTCATCATTTCTTTTCTTTACTAGTCATCTATTCTTATATGACTTAGTTATTGTAGGTTTTTCTTATAGGTAACATTTTTGTTGTCGTATCTACGATAACACTTTGTCTTTTCGTCTTTGTTGTTTTTACATGTCTAAGTGGGACAGTAACTTCGTGAATTTTACGCTTTCGCTCAGCCAATGCAGAATAAGCTAGTACATCGTCTACCCTTTAATGGAAAGACATGCTTGTGAAAGTGACAAGGAAGGTAGACTGTGACAAAACTTTTAACCATATCTTGTCACTCTTCTCCAGGTCACCTATTATAAGGTTGCCAGATACTAAAAAAAAAAAATGTTGTGCTTCGTACACATGCAGGCAATTTATACTTCGATATTGGTCTCCTTCAGGACCAATTTTACGTTTGAAACTGGTTTATGATCGAAGAATATGGCGACTAACTCATTGTTTCTTCACCTATTATCAACACAAAATGCCGTACTATAGTTCCAGTGTATTATACTTCGGGAATTTACGATTCCGTATGTCAAGTCTGCCGGGATATCAAATGTCTCGTGATATTGAGGTTCTTACTCCAAGTGACAGTGATACAGTATACTGATGTTGAACTCTCAATTATATAATCAAGTATATCCATTCCAGGTTCCGAAAATGTTATGGCAGACTCACTTTCCAGACTTCCTTCATTGTCAAACTAACATAATGACGGGGGTGTTGGGAAGTCAGGTATTGGTAGTACCTCTGGTGAAGGAGCTGTCATGCCCTTTTTAGGGCAGCTCAGCCACCTTTGGTCCAAACCTGGCATCCAGCTCTCACCTGTGGCTCCTCGTAGCTGTCAGCATGCGACAGCGGCCACCCCCGGACAACGGCTTTGACAGGCCGGCTAAACTAGGTGAGGGTAGCCGAATGGTTATAAACCTTCGGTGAGTTAGGGTCTGCCTACCCATGCATGCGAAGACTGGATTCGATAGACTGCGCGGAAGAAACCACCTGTTGGTTCAACGGGCATGACGGCGATTACCAGCAACGCGCTGTGGAGCGTAAGGAGCACGGCGAGGCACGTAGAAAGCCCTGGTCATCCACTGCACCTGACTTCATCTCCAGTCGTCTTGACTTGTCTTGCCACTGGATTGAGATGGACCCAGGCGAGAGAGTGAGGTCGATGAATTGCGCAACTCTTCCTCACTTTAATCCAAATCACCGCGCAAGTCACTCTTTCATCCATTCATCCACCACTCACAACAAGTCCTGTGGCGATGGGCGAGCGGCGAAGCGGCAGGCGTGGGTACGCTGGCAGTCGTAGTCGCAGACCTACACACAGGCGGCTCAGGCCATATGGTCGTCTTCCACTGATCGGAGCAGCAGTGGGATTCAGCAGCCCCCTGAGTGTCTGAGCAGCCCTCTTTAGGAAAGCACTGCTCACCTCCATGGCATGAGGAAGGGGCTAGAAAAGGTGCCCTAAACATTGCCTGCTTCACCATTACCTAACCAGCTTACCGCGGTTGGTGGGTACCCTACTTCGGCGGTCGACATATAAGAAAAAGAAAGGACAGATTTTTTCCCCTCATTCTAGGCGCATGGAATGTGCGCACTTTACTTGACAAAGACTTTAACGCAAACAGACCTGAGAGACGAACTGCCCTGATTGGGAGAGAACTGGCCAGGTACAACATTGACATAGCAGCACTGAGTGAAACTCGACTTGCAGGCGAGGGCCAACTTTGCGAAAAGGGTGCAGGTTATACATTCTTTTGGAGCGGAAGAGGAACTGAAGAAAGACGAGAAGCAGGGGTTGGATTTGCAATCAAAACAGCAATTGTCAGCAAGTTAGCGGGGCCCCCAAAGGGAATAAATGACCGACTCATGACGGTCAAGATCCCTCTGTTCTATGGAAGAAAACATGCCACCATCATTAGCGCGTATGCACCAACTATGACAAACCAGGATGATGTCAAGGATAAGTTTTACGAAGAACTACATGCAGTCATTGCATCAGTTCCTAAAGCAGATAAGCTCATCATTCTTGGTGACTTTAATGCAAGAGTAGGCTCAGATAACATCTCCTGGAATGGCACTATTGGTAGGTACGGCGTGGGTCGCTGTAACAGTAATGGACTTCGTCTCCTCCAGACTTGCGCAGAACATGACCTCCTTGTCACCAACACCATTTTTCGACTTCCTACCCGCAACAGGACCTCCTGGATGCACCCTCGCTCAAAGCATTGGCACCTAATTGACTATGTAATTGTTAGGAAGAAGGACAGGCAAGATGTCCGGGTAACCAAGTCCATGTGTGGTGCCGAATGCTGGACTGATCATCGCCTCATTGTATCTAAACTTAAAATTCGTATCCAACCAGCCAGGCGCCCTCAGGGGAAGAAAACTCAAAAGAGGCTGGATGTCACCAAACTAAAGAAGACAAAAATCAAACAGTCATTTACTGACACCTTAGAAGACCGTCTCAAATCTATCTCGCTAGACGGCCAAAGTGTGGAAACAAATTGGGCAGCCCTAAGTGAGCAGATCTACAATACTGCTACAGAGGTCCTGGGTCCTTCCATCAAGAAACAAAATGACTGGTTTGATGAGAACTCAGATGATATAAAGCAGATGTTGGCTGAGAAACACCATCTCCATAAAGCATATTTAAATGATCCAAAATCTACATCCAAGAAAGACGCTTTCAACAACATGCGTAGAATCGTCCAACATAAACTACGCCAGATGCGGGACTCCTGGCTGAGTAATAAAGCAGATGAGATCCAAGGCTTTGCTGACAGCCATGACTTGAAAAACTTTTACCTTGCACTCAAAGCGGTCTATGGTCCAACATCATCAGGATCATTTCCCCTCCTTAATGCAGATGGAAAAACACTAATTACAGACAAGGAAAAAATTCTCCAACGCTGGGCTGAACATTTTAATAATATCTTGAACCAGCCATCATCTATTAACGACGAAGCCATCATCCGCCTGCCCCAAATTCCTATAAATGAAGCATTAGATGATGTACCAACTCTGGAGGAAACTAAAAAAGCAATTCGTCAACTGTCTAGTGGAAAGGCCCCTGGCTCCGATTCAATTCCTGTTGAGGTTTATAAAGATGGCGGTGCAGTTTTGATAGAGAAACTTCATATGATCTTCCAGCAAATGTGGCAGAGTGAAACCATCCCACACGATCTCAAAGATGCCTCAATTATACATCTATATAAACGTAAAGGTAATCGCCAAGACTGCAACAATCATCAAGGCATCTCTCTTTTATCAATCGCTGGGAAGATATTCGCCAGAATCCTTTTGAATCGCCTTACGGCTCATCTTGACAAAGGTCTTTTACCTGAAAGTCAGTGTGGATTCCGGAAAGAACGTGGAACCACAGATATGGTGTTCGCTGCAAGACAGCTACAAGAAAAATGCCAAGAACAGCACTGTGACCTGTACACAGCTTTCATCGACTTGACAAAGGCGTTCGACACGGTCAGTAGAGAGGGTCTATGGAAGATCATGGCAAAATACGGCTGCCCAAAGAAATTTATCACAATAGTGCAGCAACTGCATGATGGAATGCAGGCTAGAGTTCAGGAAAACGGTGAGCTATCAGAGCCTTTCCCCGTCTCAAATGGAGTTAAACAAGGGTGCGTACTTGCACCGACTCTGTTTAGTATCATGTTTTCTGCTATGCTGACTGATGCTTTTAGAGACGGGGACACAGGAATCGACATTAGTTATCGTATTGATGGAAAATTGTTTAACCTTAGGAGGCTTCAAGCAAAAACCAAGGTCAAATCACACACCATCAGAGATCTTCTGTTTGCTGATGATTGTGCCCTCAATGCTGGCTCAGAGGCTGATCTGCAGCATAGTGTGGATAGATTTTCCGAAGCCTGCGCCAACTTTGGGCTTACCATCAACACGAAGAAAACAGAAATCATGTACCAACCAGCTCCTGGCACAGTTTATACTGAGCCAGTCATCAAGGTTAATGGTGAGAAACTGAATGTTGTGAACAGATTCACATACCTTGGTAGCACACTATCCCAGAACATTGTCATTGATGATGAGGTGAACACCAGGATCTCCAAAGCCAGCAGCACATTTGGCAGACTATACACCAACGTTTGGCATCGAAGTGGCATTAGTCTACAGACAAAGCTGAAGGTGTACAGAGCTGCGGTGCTTCCAGTGCTGCTATATGCATGTGAAACATAGACTGTATACAGGCGCCACGTAAAGAAGCTAAACCACTTCCATACAGTCTGTCTCAGGAAGATAATGAACATCAAATGGCAAGACAAGATCCCGGATACCGCCGTTCTTGACAGAGCTGGTATCCCTAGTATTGATACTATTCTGATGCAGTCACAAATTCGCTGGGCAGGTCATGTAGTCCGCATGCCAGACCATCGACTGCCAAAGATACTCTTTTATGGTGAGATGCAGAAGGGTAAACGCTCCCATGGTGGCCAAAAGAAGCGCTTCAAAGACACGTTAAAGACGTCATTGAAAACCTTTGACATAAACCCAGACACATGGGAAGCTGCTGCGCAAGACCGAACTGCTTGGCGCACATCTCTTCGTAAAAGTGCAGCAGCATGTGAATCATCCAGAAGAGCAGCAGCGGAACAGCGGAGACAAGCTAGAAAGGACCGTGAAATAAAACCTTCACATGAAGTAAACATTCCCTGCCCACACTGTCCAAGATCTTTCCAGGCCCGCATCGGGCTCTTCAGTCACCTTCGTACCCATAGACTAACCTAACATATTCTTAAATAATTGGATGAACAGAGTGGTCTTCATCACCTGTGATGGACGAACAACCCAACCCCAACATAATGACTCAAGTTGTAAGGAACTATAAATAGTTATACACTCGAACTTGTCAATTCGTACTCAATGTCATACAAACCTGCAACTTATATTGTCAATGAAGGGATATTGTTTACAGACACTTAAACATTTACGAACTACAATTTGTAGTATATACGTGATCATGAACTTGCAATACTGACAATGTACTAAATTATCACTGAAACATACGCAATAATTGATCCAATATAAATCAAGTTCGTTGATACTTCAATAAGGGAATTATGGACTTTGGTTAGTGTCCACCCGTTTGCATTCTGAAATCAATATTCTTCCGGACTCAGGATTCTTCTTCTTCTTCTTCTTCGTTCGCCCTGAAAAGGACGGTGGTTGCGTTGTGTCTGTTTACGCCGTAGCTGTGATATCTGCACCTTTCGGTCGACACATCCGACTTCTGCACGGCATTTTTTTTAGGACCGGGTTTGCCTTCCCATTGCGATCTGTGCTCGCTCAGCCAGCCTGCACTGCTGCAGACTGTTTCCAGGACCACCACGTGGAGGTGGAGCACGGTCTTGACCAGCTCTGGTTCGCTGGTCCTGACGCAGGCAGTCAAGCTATGAGTCGCTGACTGCGGTCTCTACTGCTGCGTCTTCTGGTCCGACTCAGGATTGAACGTAGTGATACATACACTCTCGCAGTATCGGTTGAACTCCAAATCATCTTTAGCTGAATAAACTGTTCAATCTACCATATTATGCTGTACATGGAGTACAGACATGAACTATTAACAGACTACTCAACAGGATTGACACTATTAATTCCAATATTTTATTGTGATTAAATAAAAAGAAGATAAAAAGAGTTTGAAAACAAACATTATCACTTATCACACAATTAATTGATATAATTACGATAGTTATGTAATTAGTAATTATATGTATTTTAATAACTCATTTTAACATAATTGTTATATAAAATGATATGTATTATTTCTTATTAGTTGATAGATTAATTTAGTTTACTTTTAATTAGATAATTACCTTAAATTTCAATATCTGCACACATATACCTTAATTTAATCTATTAATTTTATTTCTTACTACTTACTTCTCATATATTTTTAATTTTTCTTTTCTTTACTTTCTTTAACAATACTTTAGTTTAGTTAATTAGATTTTAATGATATAACATCCTACATACATTACATTAATTAATTCTATATTTAATTAGTTCTATCTTATGATATTGATTACTACAACACACATTCATTAATTAAGACATAATTTCAGTTAGGTACATAATTATTTACTATCCTTTCTGACAGTTGACATTTCTTTAGTTAACTTAATATAATTTTAATGTAGTTTATGACATGTAGTATATTGACCACAACCAACGACAATGTTTTGCTCAAAACATCAGAGGCCGTATGTCGTTTATCGTTAAATTTTTAAAAGAATTAAGCGACATATTATATTAAAAAAAAAAAAAATATCCATAGAATATATATTTTTTTTACCCCCCTCGGTCAGGGGAATGTTATGACTTTTAATGATGTTGTCTGCTACAGTTGTGGGCACTTTTAAAGTTACGCATTAGATGCTTGAGATGCTATAAATATGTAATGTTTTTCACGCTTCACTGTATTTTATTGAACGCAAATTTTATCTAGTTGTCTAGGACTATGATGACGTGGTAACGCATAACAACGATGTATTTGTACCCTTTAGAATCTGAACTTCAAGCAAGTCAGATGTGTTTTGATTCACTCCCAGTTTATAGTATTCATAGTGCAGAAATATCTCTTTGAGATTTGGCCAGAGGGTCGGCCAGAATAATGTTTGATGAATGATGGAACAGTGATGGTTACGTACAACCATTGTTTATGTAAGTCAAGATTTTCAGGGAGTACCAATTGATTTTTATGATTCGGTCGCAAACCTAGTGGGTATCATTTTTGGTTGACCGCCTTGCGGCAACGCGTATATACAGCCTACTATGTTTTGATGACTGGAACAGACTGCACTGAATATATATGAATAGTAAGATGATTCCTGCCATGAACTGATATGTTGATTGTGATGTAATAAATATGTTTATATGGACTCTGAACAAGAAGGAGTTCTCAACTGATTCTAGTTGAAGTTGGCTACCCTATTCGGCATTTTACTTATATTTATACTCAGCACGATTCTCTAAAAACAATGAAGAACAATATTATGGTAGAAAAAGATAAAGGGGTCCGTAAGGAAAGAAAGCTGATGACACCCTCTACTCTCAAAAGTTGAATAACGCCTATAACCTTTTGATCCGTTGCAACATAACGAAAGAACCCATGCAACACAGATACTGATTTTGTTACTCGAGGCCAAGACCTCTCATCAAAACACAGATTTCTTCCTGACACACACAAATGTTTTGGTGCAAGCTTACTACAAAGGGTCTAGTGGTAGTGGTGTCTCCAGGAGCAAAAAAAGGAAAAACAAAATGAAAAACAACTCAAAGTACATTAGCAATGAAATAAACTTCGTAGCTTGTGACTTGTAAACAATCAATACAAATGGGAACATGTCAAGCACTCATAAAAGGGGAAAACGGAACGACAACAAAAAGCATGGATAACAACAGAAACCATCAATAAGATAAAAGACAGGAAAAAACAAGAAAGCAGATTTAAACACAAGCAAAACAAGAAGTCCCAAAGCCAAGGCTCAAGAAGTGTACACAGAAGCAAACAAAGAAGTATCAAAAGAGACAAGAGGAAGTATATTGAGGAGTTGGCAAGACAGGCAGAAGATGCTGCAGCCAAAGGAAATATGAGAGCTAACAGGGAAATACAAGCAAACATGTTGCCTCATAAAAGGCAAGAATGGAAAACTGCTTAGCAATATACAAGAGCAAATGAAGAGGTGGACGGAATATTTTTAGGATCTTCTCAGTAGACCAGCTCCACAAAACCCACCATATGTCCAGCCAGCAGAAGAGGAGCTACAAATTAACAGTGAAAGACCAACGAAGGAAGACATAAAGAAAGCCATAAAGCTTCTAAGAGATGGAAAAGCAGCTGGACCAGATGGCATTCCAGCAGAGGCCATCAAAGCAGATATCGAGACAGCTACAGAGATGTTATATAAATTACTTGGTAAGTTCTGGGAAAAGGAAGCGATACCAGTGGAATGGAAGGAGGGATGTCTGGTTAGGTTGCCTAGGAAGGGAAATTTACAAGAGTGCACAAATTATAGAGGAATAATGTTACTATCAGTGCCAGGAAAAGTATTAAACAGGATTATCCTCGAGAGAGAGTAAAAGAGTCCATAGACAGGAAACTGAGAGATGAACAAGCAGGTTTTCGACAAGACAGATCCTGTACAGACTAGATAGCCACTTTGAGAATAATAGTTACACAAAGTCTGGAATAGAATTCACCACTATACATTGGATTTGTGGACTACGAAAAGGCATTTGACAGTGTAGACAGAGAATGACTTTGGAAATTGATGAGTTATGGAGTTCCCCTGAAGATCTTACTTACTTAGTCGTTCCCCTTCTACCGTGAGGTGTAGAGGTTTGGAAGAGAGAGCGCCAGACCATTCTATCAGCTGTCTTCTTCCTGGCCTGGTTCCATTCTAGTCCTCGGTCCTTCAAAGATTGTCTAATGTTGTCCTCCCAGCGGACTCTGGGTCGTCCTGGAGGTCTGGATCCCTGGCTCTTTGTTTCCCATGCTTGTCGTGGTAGCCGATCTTCTCCCATTCTGCAGACATGGCCAAACCATCTTAGTTGGGACTGTTCTATTTGGGTCTGCAGCGGATGGGATTTTAGGCCTTGACGGATCGTCTGGTTGCGGACCATGTCTCTTCTTGTTACTTCAACCACTTTCCTCAGATACCTCATTTCTGAGGTTTGGATCTGGCTTTTGTGGGTTGTAGTCATTGCCCACGACTCGCATCCATATGTCAAGACTGGGACATAGGTGGAGCGGTATACAGCCATCTTCGTTTTCTTACCAACCTCTTTCTTGCTGAGGAATCCACGATTTATGGCCTGAAAAAGTCTCCCAGCCGCTGCTTTTCGAGTGGCCAACTCTTCTTTGATGCCTCCCTTTCGGTCTATAATAGCTCCGAGATATTTAAAGTGGTCGACCTGCTCCAGGACCTGTTCTCCCAACTTAATCTGATGTTTTCTTTCTTCTCGTGATATCACCATGGATTTTGTTTTAGAGCTGCTTATGACCATCCCTCTCTTCTCCAGCTCTTCCTTCCAGACTTGCAGGTTGGATTGGAGATGTGCCTCTGATTTAGCAATCAGGGCAACATCATCATCAAATGCCAGCTCCGAAATATAGACCTGTCTCATCTTCCAGTACCCCACTGAATACTTTCTTGTTCTCTCCTTACATGCCTTGATGACATCGTCCATAAGGAGTATGAAGAGGTAAGGTGATAGGATATCACCTTGTCTTACACCAGTGGTGGTCCTGAACTCTTCTGACTTATGGTTTGCTGTCCTCACATAATTTCTGCAAGACTTGTAGAAGCTCTGTATAGCATGAATCAGAGGTGCTGGAATATTCTTCCTTGCCAAACAGTCCCAAAGTTTGCTCCAGGGGACCCTGTCAAACGCCTTTTCCAGATCTATGAAACAAAGATGGATCTCACTCTTATACTCAAGGGCCTTTTCACTCAGCTGTCTGAGTGTGAAGATTAGGTCTTGAGTACTTCGGTTTGCTCGGAATCCGCACTGGACTTCATCCAATTGTGGCTCAGCTAGGCGTCGGAGTCTCTGCTCTAGGATTCTAGAGTAGATTTTACCAGGGACACTGAGATTTTTGAAAATTGGTGTTATGATGGCGATCTCCCAATCCTTTGGTATGGTCTTGTTGCACCATGCTGCCTGTAGGACCTTTAAGAGTAATAGGTCGCCTGATGCTCCCATGTACTTAACCATTTCTGGTGTTATACCATCATGCCCTGCTGCTTTGCCCATCTTGATTTTCTCTAGTGCTGCCCTCAGTTCTTCCATCTTTATGTCATCTTCACCATCATTGGTTTCCTCTTCTGTGTCAGTGGTTATCATTTCTGATGCTTCATCATGCTCACCATCCAGGAGTTCTGAGAAATATTCTTTCCATCTTTCCATTACTTCCTTCGGGGCAGTAAGCAATTTGCCTTGCTTGTCCTTTATAAATTTGAGAGGGCATCGTTTTTCTTTCCTCATGTTCTTTAGGGTCTTATAGAACAATTTCTGGTTTTCTTGTGCATCTTTTTCTAGCTTTTCTCCAAATTCTTCCCAGGACTTCTGTTTTGCTGCTAGCACTTTGTTCTTTGCTTCTGTTCTGAGTGTCACATATTCTCTATATTTTTCCATTTGTCCTGTTGTGTTTTTAGCTCCTAAGTATTGTTTCCATGCCATTTTCTTCTCTCCTATTTTCTCTTTGACTTCCTCTGTCCACCAAGGTGTCCTCTTTCTCTGGTTCCCAAGTCGGACTTCACCGCATGCTTCTGCAGCAGCTGTCTTTATGATATCCTTGAATTTATTCCAGAGGGTTTCCAAGTCATCAGGTCGTTCTTCTGTGTTGCTCACTGCTGTAGCAATAAGCCCCTGATATCTGGTCTTAATTTCTGGCTCTCTCAGCTTGTAGGTCCTAATGCTCATTTCTCCTGTTTGTTTACTTGGTTTCTTGCGTGATGTTGGGCAGTTCCTAGGCTGAGCAACTCTTTCAGTTGTTCGTTTGATTGTTAGCAGGTAGTGATCACTTCCAATCTCTGGCCCCCTCCAGACTCTTGCATCTCGGACATATCTGAATGAGCTTCTCCAAACAATGGCATAGTCGATCACTGACTTCTCATTCTTGGTTGGTTCACATCTAGTGTATGCATGTATGCGCTTATGGGGGAACTTTGTGTTTGTAATGATCAGATTCTGCTCACTGCAGAATCTAAGGAGTCGCTTTCCATTGTCATTGAGAGTATCTTCTCCATATCTTCCGATAACTCCACCCCATCTAGCATGGTCATTTCCAACTCTGGCATTAAAATCTCCGAGCATAATAACTTCATCTAGGCAGTCATCCACTGTCCTTTGAAGCAGCTCGAAGAATTCCTCCTTGACCTCTGCTCTCTCATCCTCATTTGGCCCATACACTATGACCAGGTTGACTATGGTTTCTCCTTCTTTTAGTTTTACAACCATAATGCGCTCCGAGACAAAGTTCCATCCCTTGATACTATCTTTTTGATTTTGGGCCACAATGCAACCCACGCCCCCTTTAGCTCTTTCAGATATGGGTACACCACTGTAGAGCAACGTGTTGCCATCGAGATCCATGACTCCTTGTCCTTTTTTCTTCGTTTCCGTTATAGCCAGGATTTCTAGTTTTGCTTTCCTCATCTCTTCCACCAGCTCCTCTTCCTTCCCATTTATACTTCTTGTGTTCCAAGTTCCATAAGTCGTAGTCCGTAGTCCGTTCCAGTTCGTCGCCTTTAGAATCAGTCCGGTTTTCTCTCTTGTAGTTCGCGTAATCATGATTTAAAGCAAACAGGTGATTGGCCTGTTGTGCCTTTGCATGGTGGAGGGGCTGCCTCCTTACGGCCTCCATGCAGGCCGCCCTCCTCCTTTTTCATCCGGGCTTGGGACCGGCATTGGCGGAGTTCCCCTGAAGATCAATAATTTAATAAAGAAAACATATGAAGACATGACATGCAGAGTTCTTCATGAAGGACAGCTTACAGAACCATTGGGGAAAAGAATAGGAGTGCGACAGGGATGCCTCTTGTCTCCATTTCTTTTCTTACTAGCAAGAGACTGGGTTATGAATACATCGACAACTCAGAACAGAAATGGAATCCAGTGGACTCTGACTAAGCAGTTGGATGATCTGGATTTTGCTGATGACTTGGCTCTTCTGTCCCATAACTGTAATCAGATGCAGGACAAATTGAAAACACTCGATGAGATGTCACAGCAATTAGGTCTGAAAATACACAGGGAAAAGACAAAAATAATGAGAATAAATGCAGTTAATGATAACAAGGTTGAACTTGAAGAAACACCACTACAAGATGTAGAATCGTACGCATATCTTGGCAGCAATACAGACAAAGTTGGAGGGACAGACAATGATATCAAAATAAGAATACAAAAAGCAAGAGGAGCATTCACTGCATTGGGAAATATATGGAGATCAAGAGAAATCGGATCCAACACGAAAATAAGAATCTTCAACTCAACCCTAAATATCAAATGTGAAGTCAGTACTATTATATGGCTCTGACACATGGAGATCAACAAAGACAACAACCAAAAAGCTACAGACTTTCATAAATGGGTGCTAGCGTAGAATAGAAGGATTAAAATGGTATGACTATGTTACCAACGTGGAACTGATGACAAGAACTAGACAAGTGCCAGTGGAACAAGAGATGAGAAGAAGACGATGGCGATGGATAGGACACACACTGAGGAAACCTGTTGATAGCATTACAAGGTAGTCCTTGTTCTGGAACCCACAGGGCAAGAGAGGCAGAGGTAGACCAAGAAGCAAATGGAGAAGAGAACTGGAAATAGAGGTGAAAATGATGAGGAGAACGTGGAAAGAACTTGAGATGATGGCACGTTACAGGAGGACTTGGCATGAGTTTGTTGAAGGCCTATGCTCCTTTGGGAGTGTAGGGTTATGAATGAATGAAGCACTCATAACACACACAAAATAAAATAAAGGAGGAAACATGACAACAGAACAGTAACATATGTTTTATGCACTCCAAGGATTTGAACTAGGGATCATCTGATGGCCTGATCTCCATACAGCAATGTTATATCATTTATTACTGTATTGTCACTTATCGTAGTTGTTACATCGGATTTTCCTGCCGATGAACAAAACTTATTATCACCACTTACACAGATTGTATCGTGCTTCATTGTTCCATTGTTATTAGTTTTATTCTGGTTGTTGCCACCGTTTGTTATGGTATTCTCTGCTAACTTCTATGTGTGCCGGTTTATAATCACTGTTTTGTTGTATTATTAGTTTTGATAAATACTTCAAATGGTAGAGCTTCTAATGCCGTGCTGACAAACATGAATAGTGGGTCAATAGTCTGAACTTTCAATAATATCAACTGATAAGTCCGTGGTGTTCAGAGTCCGAACAGAGTACAATTTAATAGCACATCACATCCAAATAAAATGCAGTTCATCAGAATTCAATTAATACATCATAATTCGTCACTTCCTTCAGTCGTGGTACAGTCAAGCTATTTACTCGTGATTCCTAGATAGGCAATCCGGTATCGAACAACTCAACTTACGCGACTAAGGTGACCTTCTTGGATACTTTCCATTAAGATTGCTCCCGAAAATACATTCTCCTCTTCGAACATAAATCCCTTTTCATCACTGAGATATAATATTGTATCCACTAAGTATAGGCTGACCCAAATACCTATTCATCAAGAAAATCCTTGATATCAATATCCTTCTACTGGGAGACTTCAAAAACTTCCGTCCGTCTAGGACCAAATATAACAACATATGGGTACAAATACAATGTTGTCACGTGCTACCTTACCAACGCGACACGTCACATTAAAACTACGCAAATTATGCTCCTTGCTTTCAACATCGTAAAGCAAAAACTATAATATATCTCTATTGCAGTTCAACAACTAAAATGTGCAACTTTTATCCGAGCTTACTACCTAGTTGCTACAAATCATATATCCTCTTGTAACATTCCCTTGGCCGACGGGGGTAAAAAAAAAAATCTAGACTATAGATTTTTTTTTTTTTTTTTAAATTATGGGTATGTGAAAAAAATGTTAAAGATTATTGATCTACGAATCACGTACTATCGTCGAAGATCGTAGTCAAATTTAAGTCCATGTCAACAGAAAGAAATGTCAACTATCAAACCGTGACTAATTTATAAATACTTATGTCTGTGAAGAAAGTTCTAACTTAATTAGTACGAATAGAAAATGGTAATTAAAATTATAGTATAAATTAATGAGTCATAGTATTAACTAAATGTAGACTGTGTAGTATCTTATAGAATATAATTTATCCTAAGTAAAGGAAAGTAAGAATTAATAGCTAAGGAAAGAAAAGAAAAATTGTAAGGAAAGTAAGAGAGTAGTTAATAATGTATTAAAAGAAAGTAAAAGTAAGTTAATAGACTAGAATATAATAGATGTAATAAACGTAACTTATAACTAACTTAGTATGTGAATTAACAATATAGAATTACTATATATATTAATATTATGTTAAAGTAAGTTCATACATACATATAAAAATGAAACATTTAATTAGCTAGCATAACTATATTATCTATTTGTGTTTTGCTGTATGTATATTACTTCTTTTATTATTATATTATTTAATCATAATACTATTAAGTAATGTCATTCCCAAGGAATACGTTGTCCTTCTTTCGTAAAGTTCCACGAATATCACGTTATCATTCCGACGAAAGTATATGAAAATATATCTGTATGTCACTTTGTTCCTATTTTCACTTTTCATCTTGAATGTATCCTATTTGAATTCGACTGAGTCACGATTGGACACTAACCAAAGTCCGTGCACATATTCACAACGTTGTCAATGTTATGTGATTATTCTACTCGGATTGTTACAACTTTGAATGTGCGTAGAATTCTTCTTTGTCAACTTGTTTGACCTGGAATTTTGTAAGTTTGTAAACTCTTGCAGAACATTCAACAAGTGTCAGTTTCATCACCAAGTTCTGGTTCCATGAGTTATTTATGTTCCCTTCTTATATGGCAAAGGATTGCGGGATAGAATATCAGCGACTATATTCTCATGTCCTGGAATTGCCTCGATGGTGAAATTAAATGGCTGAAGCAGGATTGAAAAACGAGCAAGTTTGGCGTTCTTATGATTGGCTTTTCTAAGTGATGCTACAGCATGTTGGTCAGTTTGTATGACAAAAGGAGCGCCTAGCAGGAACTTCTCTAGTTTTTGTATTGCCCATACGACTCCCAATAGCTCCCTATCTATCACCGAGTAGTTTCGCTCTGTCTCGGTGAGTTTTCTGGATATATAAAGAGTAGGGTGCAGGACGCCGTCGTGTTCTTGCAATAGCGTACCTCCCAATCCGTAATTGCTCGCATCTGTATGGAGTATAAACATTTTTTTACTATCTGGTAACCTAAGAATAGGTTGCCTGGAGAAGAGAGATATTATTTTGTCAAAAGTTGTCTGGCAGTCTGTTGTCCACAGAACTTTTGTAGGCATATCTTTCTTCAGTAACGAAGACAAGACAGTCGTAATTGTTGACAAGTTAGGAATAAACCTACTATAATATTGTACTAAACCCAACAAGCTCCTAACTTGTTTTTTTGTTTGTGGAACTGATAGTTGTAAAATCTTAGACACATTTTGAGGAATAGTTTTTATTTGTCCAGCCCCTATTATATGTCCCAGGAATGTTATTTCTTGAAAACCTATTTGCATTTTGCTAGGTCTGGCAGTTAAGTTATTAGTTCTTAAAATATCTAATACTGAACCTAATCCAATGACATGTTCATCAAAGGAATGACTAAACAGACAGATGTCATAAATATAAGTGATGATGTCTGTTCTGCAAGCTAAAATTCTTCGCATCATGCGAATGAACGTTGCAGGCGCATTCATTAGCCCAAAAGGCATGACATTCCACTGATATAGACCTTGTGGAGTCGAAAATGCAGTGTAATATTTTGCTTGTTCAGTTAAGGGAATCTGCCAATATCCCTTGGTTAAGTCAATTTTTGTGAAATATCTAGCAGATGAAAGACGAATAAGTAGATCGTCAATCAAAGGATGAGGTTCACTGTCTGGTACAGTTTGAGCGTTAAGTTTCCTATAATCTACACATAATCGTATATTATTGTCTTTTTTTCTTACAATAACTCGTGCTGATAACGCGAATGTCGTGGGCTCGATCCCCATACTGGCCACCATTCTTTGTTACATCGGATTTTCCTGCCAATGAACAAAACTTATTATCACCACTTACACAGATTGTATCGTGCTTCATTGTTCCATTGTTATTAGTTTTATTCTGGTTGTTGCCACCGTTTGTTATGGTATTCTCTGCTAACTTCTATGTGTGCCGGTTTATAATCACTGTTTTGTTGTATTATTAGTTTTGATAAATACTTCAAATGGTAGAGCTTCTAATGCCGTGCTGACAAACATGAATAGTGGGTCAATAGTCTGAACTTTCAATAATATCAACTGATAAGTCCGTGGTGTTCAGAGTCCGAACAGAGTACAATTTAATAGCACATCACATCCAAATAAAATGCAGTTCATCAGAATTCAATTAATACATCATAATTCGTCACTTCCTTCAGTCGTGGTACAGTCAAGCTATTTACTCGTGATTCCTAGATAGGCAATCCGGTATCGAACAACTCAACTTACGCGACTAAGGTGACCTTCTTGGATACTTTCCATTAAGATTGCTCCCGAAAATACATTCTCCTCTTCGAACATAAATCCCTTTTCATCACTGAGATATAATATTGTATCCACTAAGTATAGGCTGACCCAAATACCTATTCATCAAGAAAATCCTTGATATCAATATCCTTCTACTGGGAGACTTCAAAAACTTCCGTCCGTCTAGGACCAAATATAACAACATATGGGTACAAATACAATGTTGTCACGTGCTACCTTACCAACGCGACACGTCACATTAAAACTATGCAAATTATGCTCCTCGCTTTCAACATCGTAAAGCAAAAACTATAATATATCTCTATTGCAGTTCAACAACTAAAATGTGCAACTTTTATCCGAGCTTACTACCTAGTTGCTACAAATCATATATCCTCTTGTAACAGTAGTACTGGCAGGTGGATAGGAGGAGTTATCTACGAACAACCCAAAGACTTTCTAAAGTCCCTCTGATCACAAACGAACGAACGAACTTTATTTTCGAAGGGTAAAGAATTGGGCGCGCAGGCCCGTCTAACATTCTGCCCTTCCACTCTCATTAATCTTGCATACTATATCCTTTCATTCCCACATGATGCTTTAAGCATTAATTTAAAGGCATGCAACATTATAAAGTTACCATAACAGCATTCATTTACAGTATGCAAGCATAATAATAAAAAAATGAGTAGGGTTTTTTTTTTTGAAACAAACAAGCTAGTAAATGGGGGAAAAAAGTAATAATAAAATAAAATAAATAAAACAATAAATAAAAATAAATAAATTCTGTATACCGACACTCACTCATGCGGTCAATCCGTCTACAATTAATCTGTATTTTTGGTATGCGGGTACATTCTCACGACTCACATTTCTAAAGTACAGTATTATGTGGGTACATTCACACATACATTACATTATATAATAATATTTTAAAGTGAATATAATAATGATATTACATGGATATAAAACAAATTATTCACACACAAAAATGAGCGGAAGAGGAAAAGAAATGTTGACCTATGGATGAGATGTTGACAGGCAAATACTGTTTCTATGGGGGTAGATAATCAGTGTTGAGGAAGTGTTTGAAAAGTGCTTTGTTAAAAGAATATTGTGTAGGTAGGCTTTTTAGGTGGTGTGGAAGGCTGTTCCATAAGTAGGCACCAGAGTAGGCTAGACTCTTTTTGAACAGGTCGATCCTAGGTTTGGGCAGACGTAACTGATGTAATCGTTGTCCCTCCCTTCTACTGGTTTGAAACAATGATCTTAGGTACGACGGGGCATTGTTAGATAGAATTGTGTGAGTCAGCTTGGCTTTGTTGTAGAGAAGACGTTTTTTTTAGCGACAGTATTTTGGGTTCTTTTCCTGTCCTTGTGTGTGGTGTCGTGCGATTATCGGTGATCAGACGCACTGCTCTCTTTTGCAGGGAGTGCAGTCTCTTCGAGGTGGAAGCAGGGCAACAATCCCATAGTGTAGAGCAGTAATCTAGATGTGTCTGTATATGTGAGGTGTAGAACAATAGTCTAGTGTCTGCGTCTAAGAAGGCTAGCTGGTACGTCTTTTGTGCTATGTGTTTGGTTAAATTCCGTACATGGGAGTTCCACGTTAAGTGCTGGTCAATCGTGATCCCCAGAACTTTGTGTTCTGTTACATGTTCAATTTGTATTGATTCCGCGTGTAGCTGTAGCGATCTTTTGGTGCAGCTTAGGAGTTTCTGTCTGGTGGTAATCAACATAGATTTCGTTTTTGTTGTGTTTACTGGCATACGATTCATATTACTCCATTTTGTTAGATTGTCTACATCGCTTTGAAGAGTCATTTCAAGTGCCACGCAGTCATTGTCACTAGTGTAGATAGTACAATCATCTGCAAAGAGGTCACAAGTTGAATATTTTAGATGTAGTGGCAGGTCGTTGATGAACATTGCGAAGAGTAGGGGCCCAAGAATAGAGCCCTGTGGTACTCCTGTAACTACCTTCGAGAAATCTGATGCCGAGTTGTTGTGAAGCACTAACTGTTGTCGATCTGCCAGGAATGATTTGATGATGTTTAGTGGATTAGAGCCTATTCTGAGGGTTTCCAACTTTTGAACCAAGATAGTGTGGTCAATCATGTCAAATGCTTTCTTGAAGTCGACAAAAACAGCACCACATAATTTTCCATCATTTATGTTCGACAGCCAGTTGTCTGCCATTTTGGTGAGCGCTGTGTGACAGGAATGTTTGGGTCTGAAACCTGACTGGCTATCAATGAGCAGTTTGTTTGTTGTTAAGTGTTGAAATGTGGTGTTGTAAATGTGTTTCTCTAGTGGTTTTGAAAGAGATGATAGAAGGGATATTGGTCTGTAGCTGTTGGGATCGCTATGTGAGCCAGATTTATAGAGGGGGTACACTTTGGCAGATTTAAATGCTGTGGGGAAGTAGTTGTGTGCAATACATTGGTTGTACACATAGGTTAAGGAGTCGCAAATGATGGGCGCAGCGTAACGTAGAATCTTATTGCTGATACCATCAAGCCCAGATGAATTGTTGTTTTTTAATGCCAAGATATATTTGAGAACTTCATGTACTGTTAGAAAAGGAATATGTCTTAGATCTGTTGTGGTGTGTTTCGTGTTGCAGAAGGCTGTCAATTTACTAATATCGCAGTCCATTGGCTTTAGTGTCGACTTGAGAAGGCTAATTTCTGTTTTGAAGTGGTTGCTAAAATGAGTTGCCGTGAGGGAGCAGCTTTTTGGTAAAGAGTTTAGTGACTTTGATTTGTGTGTTAGTGTTCTAACTTCTTTGCTGTTTGCTTTGTCTTTAATCATCTTTCTGAAATGTAGTTTCTTTTCCTGACGAATGAGATATTGTACTTTGTTTCTAAGCATCCGATACCTGCTGAAATCTTTGAGCTTATGTGCTTCGTCCCGCTCTCTCATTGTTGATAGTATTTCGTTGGTTATCCATGGGGTCTTTCTGATGTTTTTGACCCGAACCTGCTTTATAGGAACATGTTTGTCGAATACGTTGTTGAAAGTTTGTGTCCAGTATGTTATGGCTTCTTCTGGATGCGGAAGTTGGTACACGTATGAGAGAGGGGATATTTGTAGGTCTTGTAGGAATAATTGAATGTTAAAGTTTTTGAAATTCCTGTAATGGACTGTGATGTGTTCCGTTTTAGGTGCTTTAAACCCCTTTCTCGTCCAGGTACAGCAAATAGGATAGTGGTCACTTAATGATGTCTGTGGGACTATGCATTCTATAATGTTTTCTGGGCAGGTCGTATAGATATGATCAATTAGTGTAGATGATGAGTCTGTTACTCTCGTGGGTTGATTGATTAACTGTATGAGGTTGTATGAGATGGTGATATCATTCCCCGTGTTGTTCGGTTTGTGAAGGTCAATATTGAAATCCCCCAGTAGAATAATTTCCTTCGAAGAAGCCCAAACGTTGTCCATCATTCGTGAGAATGTGTCAAACCATACAGCAGAAGAGCTAGGGTTTCGGTACAGGTAACCAATTAGAACGGGGGTCAGGTTGGGGAGTTTTATTTCCAGCCATAAACATTCAATGCCAGTATGTTCTAGATCATCACGGCGTCTGTACTGAAGAGATGTTGAGATGTATATGACTAGCCCTGTTTCATGTTGTCTGTTAGGATCCCTGCAAATGGTGGTGAATCCATTAATCCTAATTTCGTCATCTGTAATTTTGTCATTGAGACGGGTTTCAGAAAAACCAAATATGTGGAAGTTTTGTTGGAGGGAGGTGGAGACTTCAGAAAGCTTACCTAGCAGGTGGTAAATGTTTAAATGACCAATTTTAAGCCCTGATAGTTTAAGCCATGAATTAGTGGTATTGCCTATATTTTGATTAGAGTTTTTGCACTCGGACATGATAATAGTCAATAGGAAAGAAATAATGAGGGGAGTAGGAATGAGTAAGAAGCAATAAAATTGGTACACAATGGTTTATACAAAATTGTAGACAAGTAATAAAATATGCACTGCTAGAGTCCGTGGACACTGTTTACAGTATCTTAATCTCTGCAAAAAGTGTGGTTTTTTATCTTAAAATACAGTCTGTTCCGAACAAAAAGGAATATTTTTACTTCAACCACAGTCAATGTAGAGAATTAATCCTCCCGGGACAGTTAAAGGTCCACGCTGTGACTTAGTTAGTTAGTTTTGTGAGGATTTCCTAATTTTCCTCAATATGAAAAAACGAAGGTGCAGATGTATAAAAGATGTAAAAGAGAATGGTGAGCGTAGGAATGAGAGGAATAAGCACAGAGATAATAATAATAAGAAAACAATAGTATTAATACGATAGAGTTATTACTAAATCGGAAACAAATTTAGATACGCCCTGCTCTGACGAACAGAAAGAAATGTTTAAACAGACAATATAATAAAAAAAAATAAAAAAAATTATTAACATCCAAAAGTGACAGTTAAAAGTTCAACGCTGATACTCAGCTATTTCTTTTATCTCAGGACAAAGGTCACTAAAGTGCTTCCGAAGAGAACGCGTCAGGTCGAATGTTACACTGCAAACTTGTTTTAAAAAAAAAAAAACAGCCAGAGTTACGAGGTCAATGTATGATCACACTGTATACTCTGGTCTCATTCTTGACAACACCCCCAAGTCTGGTCAACTTATTTCTATTTTCACACATTTGTGAACACTTGGCAGAGAAGTATGCCTTCCAATCACACTGACTAACAAAAAAAAAACTTTTTTTTTCTTTCTCTAACATTTCTATGTATTTCTGGTCAATTTTAATGCGCTGTTTTTAAATCTGCAAACCGTTTTTCTCTATCAGGTCGGGATCTCTAGAAATACGCAATTGAGGTTTTTTAACAACGCATACAGTATTACAACATCATTCGTACAATAAGTATAACAGTTATGTAGGCTTGAATTTCTTTGCAGTCGACTTTCGTCGGTGAATCGCATGTGATACATCGCGATGAAGCATCCAACAATAATCGGCAAGCATGGTCACACTCCATTGTCATAATTCTCTCGAAGATAAGTGAAAGCTTTGCTCGTTTTATCATGAGCCCCAACTTTATATGTAACAGTGGTAAAATGAAGCTGTCTTTGTTAACTAATGGCTCGTGTATTACATTTTTATGCCCGAGCTGCATACGATCCCGGATAGGCCACACCTTTCTTGCATAATGTTCCTGTCTGTTGCGGCTGTCCCATTCACATCGGAAGCAACCAAATTTAGTATACCCAGTCTGCATGCCCGTGAGAATTGCAATGACCTTTAGGTCTCCACAAATCCGCCATTGGTAGTCATTGTACTTTATTTTTTTCAAACGTATAGCCATATTGTCATAAGTTTCTTTCATATGAACAGAGTAGGCGACTGGAATTGATGAAAATAAATTTCTGTTATGCAATAACATGGCTTTTAGACTAGTCTTGGAAGAATCGATGAAAAATCGCCATTCGTTGACTATGTGCTCATGACCGTTTACATCTTTGCAATAGCAAATGTCATCATCCATCTCAAAGTATTGAACAAGTTCTCTGTGTCTATGACAAAATTTAGATATCGGAGTATTGGGCGCTAAAAGATTCCATTCTTTGAGTCGCGAACCGAGTAATTCCGCGTGTCCTTTGGTAAGAGCGAGATCACGTATTAGATCTGAAAGTTCTGAATGGTTAATTAAGTAAACACCATCATTCAACGGTATGTAATCTAAGTAAGAATTAGTTTCTAAAGCAGGTAAACTATCACTTTCTGATGGTTCATTCACGTCCAGCGGATATTGTTCTGGTGGTACTTGGATCAGACACGTGATTGGATCATGAGGCACTGGTTTCGAAACCGATTCAATATTTGGATAAACCACAGACTTTCTAGTTTTAAAAGTGAAACCATGGATATTTGTCAAGCAGAAGTAACAATCAGTAGTGCGATTTGTATGTTCACGCCATATTACTGGCACTCCAAAAGGCATCGACTTATGCTTCGGCGATTTTCGTAACCAACCTGCCAATGTATCGAACAAACTGCATTTGGCTTCCAAGATTTATTTGCATCATCAACTTTTGAATCGAAATAAAGTTCATATGCTTTCTTTAGTAATGGTGTAAAGTTTTTCTGGTCAACACGATCGGTAAAATATCCGCACACGTAACAGAACAGATCAGCCGAATTTCTACAACTTCTAGAAGCCATATTTTGCTCAGAATTATTTCAAAATACAGTAACTATTTGAAAAATCGCGTAACATATGTCATGCATCTTTTAGCAGTATAAAAAGTAGAATTATGTTGCTTTTTATTAATTTTTAATAAGTTATATAGTAAAAATTAAACGGAGCAAATAACAATTTCCCAAAAATATATTTATTCACAAATATCTTAAGAACCCGACGTGATAGAGATAAACGGATTTCATATTTGAAATCAGCGCAAGAAACTGACCTAAGAACACTTATTCTTATATAAGAAAGAAAAATGTTGTTTGTCAGTGTCATCAGCTGGTTATTAGCATTTTATCACCTGTTTGCCAAACAATTACTTGTGGCCACATAAACTTGGTCTTCTGAGAAGGATTGAAAACAGAACTTCTGCTTAAGCAAGTCTAAATTTGGTTTGGGAAAGAAAAATTACCAATAAGTCACTGATATAACCATAACTTTTTTTTTAAAGACACAGAAGACTATTAGTGGGGACCTGCAAAACTACTCTGCGTTAAGTAAAAATTGACTTAAGCAAGTTCAAGTTAAGTGGACTGCAATTTATTTTGTTCACAAAATGCTAAAGTTTGTCATATCTTGTCCTGCTGTATTCCAAGTCACTGAACAATACAGCATTGTGGGTATTACAATCCATTAATATTATTAACCATATAAAAACATATTCACACATTATTATGTAAAGAGAGTAATATTAACAACTATTAAAGATACAAGAGAAAGAAATATTAAAGAGTAAAATCAATCTACTACAAGTAAAGAAGTCCAAACAAGGATTATTCTGTTCATAAGGATTTTTGGTGGTCGTGGGATGGGTGTGGGGGGAACCTTGCCCTCATGCCTGAGATGGTTTTGCAGGGCCTGAGCAGCAGGTCAAGTTTAAAAATTATTAAAATGAATAAATAAAAAATTCAGAGTCCCTGTCAAATAGGTAAACAGGCTGAGGTCAAACATGATGGCAGCATATTCACTACAGATGAAAAATTGGCTGGACAGATTGAAATGAAAATTAAACAAACCAATAAAATGATTTATGAGGTTCTTTCCCGTTGTATTCCATCCAAGATTTAAAGAACTACTAAAAAAAAACAATTGATAATACAATATCTATACCAATATTGTGTTGCCATTGTCAGATTTAGGAGCCGCAGTAGCACACTGGTTTGTGCACTGGCTTCCTAGCTCGGTGGTCCATGGTTTGATCCCCAGTTGAGGTGGGATTTTTTTAGACCGCAAACGGCTCCTGGGTCGACCCAGCCTCATAAATTGGGTACCAGAGCAACTCTGGAAAGGTTAAGGCGGCCGGCGTGATGCTGACCACATCAGCCCTAGTGTGCCGATGGTCAAGAAAATATTGGCCTAACACCATATTCCCAATATGCCTCAATGGGCGTGTAACGGGATCCTATACCTTATCCTTACTGTCAGATCTGGGCATCAATCAAAGAACAAGAATTATTACTGCGTAATGAGATGTCTGTGAAATGTGGCCAAACACAAAAATACTCAGTGAAGATTGAACACAATTTGTGTAGAAATATACTGAGAACAAAAGAAAGAATGACCAGAATCTGTGAAGGAATATTTGGATAAATAATGAATAAGTTTTTTTAAACACCCAGTGAGGGTGAATCCAGATTAGCCATGAGCAAAAAGTATATAACCTCAAAACTGAACAGACCAGGTAAAGCGGACGACACGTGTCCACACTGTAAAGAATCAGTCTGACTCACAAAATAAAACCAACTACTGCCATCCATGATATGCTCCATCCTGAGCACAAATGGACTGTGACAGTGGCAGTTATCTTAAGGAAGCAAAATTATGACAGCATAGCAGACTTGATCATTTTCACTAGATGGGAAACTAATCATATCTTCAGGTATAAGCAGAAGGTAAAAGGGAGAAGGAAAAAATCAACTACTCACTTCATAACATGGTTCCAGTTTAATTTTTGTATCAATAAATGCAGTCTTTGTTTCAACATTTCCTGAAACCTGAGAAGAAATGTACATTTGATACTGGCAGGAAATCTTATACTGAATTATATCAGCAATGGTTATTTACATGGTTAAGAGATACCACATATCCATATAAATTAACATGGCTAGAGAAAACAACTGAAACTGTTTAATCATATTATTATAAGCAAAATGAAATTTTACTCTTGACTAATAATTTCTTAATGTGAATCTCCCTTAATTCAATATTAAGCAAGTGATTTAGTAGCAGTTTTTTTATATAGTTTCCAACAAATCACTGTCAGTGAAAGGAAGAAAAAGTATTCTCAAATGCTTTTTGGAATCAATACTCTTTTAAACAGACATTAAACAAACAAAAGCAGAGCTTTTTAGGAAGCCACTGAGATATAGTTATTTAGAAGGATGATAAAAATACCTGGGTCAGCATAGTCATGGTAGTGAAGGAGGCTTGGGAAAAGAGAGAAATGACTGGAAAGACAACAAGACAATGACCACAATTTACAGGATATGTCCCAGAAGAGGAAAATGGAACAAATTATTAAACAATGCGTAGATTTAGAGGTATACAGTTAAAACAGAATATACTTGAAGGATTGGCAGTTAACATGGTGGAAGACATCAACTGAACTTGAGGATGGTCCTGATACTCTAAACAGGATGTAAAAATGTCATACTTTAAAAAATCTAGGTCGATGAAAATGTAACCATATATGTGATGTTAAAAAACAAAATAGCTTTTTTAACAACAAAAATTTCACAGATGATATCACAACTGACAGAAATCTGACAAACATTTCACAGATATCACAACAGCCAAAAATCTGATAAAAACATTTCACTGATATCACAACCAACAGAAATCTTACAAAAACATTTCACTAATATCACAACAGACAGAAATCTGACAAAAACATTTCAAAGATATCACAACAGCCAGAAAGAAACTTGACAAAAACATTTCACTGATATCACAACCAACAGAAATCTGACAAAAACACTTCAAAGGTATCACAACCAACAGAAATCTGACAATAACATTTCACTGATATCACAACTGACAGAAATCGAATAAAAACATTTCAAGGATATCACAACCGACAGAAATCTGACAAAAACATTTCATGGATATCACAACTGACAGAAAACTGACAAAAGCACTGAGCATTTCCCTTCAGCTCCCATCCCTGAATGTGCAAAATAAAACTAAGTTGTAATTATTTGTTAATAATTTAAGAAACAATAATTCACCTTACCTCATAATCTTGTTCATGTTTTTTTCTTACATTTGGCTCTGGGACATTGTTTTCAATATTTCCTTCATCCTGGTGAAAGAGAACAAGTAAAACAAAGTTATGTGCTAAGAGTACAGAATCTAGCAAGTAATACTGCACAACCCAGATGGTCACATGAGGATTGGTGTTTGCACAGGTAAGGGGTGGTCAATTATCCGTGTGGTGACATATTGCAGACACACACCTGAGATGACAGAAATGTTGTAATAGCTTAAGGGAAGATATGATCAGTAATAAATTTAGGAAAGTTGTGAGTTGTAAACATGATCAATGCTAGATGGAAACCACACTATCTTATATGGAAAGTGACTTTTTAAATACACACATAATTTTTCTATGAGGACAGTGGTGAGGGGAACCCCAATGTAACACGCATGGTTGAATACTAATGGCTTGGCAATTTTAGATGTTATATACAACCTTTCTGATTGGAGTCTTGTCAGTTAGTAACAACATATGGTGTGGGTAGAAAGTTGCAATTTCATCTGCCACTTTCGCCAGTTTAGAGCACTGTGAAATTCAACTCATGAAGAAGACAGCTAGAGTAAGGAATAGGATCAGGATTTCATATTAAAGGACCGGACAATGTGTTTGAGCATCTTGTGGACTTGTATCCCAGAAAAACTCTAATTTCATTAATATGGAAAGCCCAGAACCCTAGAAACAATAGCACTAAGTCATAGTGGGATTCTATTTGCAAAGTAATTCCCCAGTACGAGGCACTTAAACAAGTTGCCTTAACTATTTCTCTGAGCCAGAAGTCAGTCTGTATTCCCAAAGAAATTTGGGGTAAGTCATGCATTTCATAATTCTATAGTTTACATTTATTAACATGTGAAAATTGCTCATGGATGTCCAAGTCATACAAGGCTGGCAACCTCAGCATACAGAATGATGATTTCATTAACCACAGTAGCAAGAGCTGGAGACTGCTTTATGCAGACTTCTCATAAAAAATCGAAAGTAGAGGTAGTCCCAAGTTCGATATGGAGCAGGGAGTGGATGATGATAAAACTGACGTACATACTTATTTTATTTTTCATTTTTTTCAACTACTCCATATGTAAATGTAAACATGTTAAATATAAATGCAATGGATGTTTTCCACTCACATTAATGCTCAGAGAGGGTAAAATTATGAGGCAGATGGGATGGTGCAATGAGGGGGGGAGGGGGGAGAGACACATGATTTTGTAACAGTAAACCAAATACTCAGGAGGGTTTTCGTTCTCTCTGATTTCATGATACTAGTTGATGGTACCAAATGAGGGTGCTATGTGTGGAACAAGTGTGTGGTATAAGTGCCTGTAGTCAATGCTAGACACCATCATCAAACGGGTCTTGAAGACGCTGGACCATCTAGACTTGATCAGTGACAAGAGTGAACCAGACCATAACCTACAAGGAACCAAACATCAGATGGAGCAGAATAACTGACTTCTTACTGGCAGCTAAGTACACACTTAAAAGCTGCCAAGTGAACTTTCCCCAAGACCTAAAATTCCATTAATAACCAGAATATCACCTGTGATGATTTTTTAAGAAACTATTAATTTTTTTTTTTTCACTGTTAAATATAACTGTTTTATTAAATTTGTTATCTGTTTATATTTACTTACTTAGTCGTTCCCCTACTACCGTGAGGTGTAGAGGTTTGGAAGAGAGAGTGCCAGACCATCCTATTGGCTGTCTTCCTCCTGGCCTGGTTCCATTCTAGTCCTCGGTCCTTCAAAGATTGTCTGATGTTGTCCTCCCAGAGGACTCTGGGTCATCCTGGGGGTCTGGATCCTTGGCTCTTTGTTTCCCATGATTGTCATGGTAGCCAATCTTCTCCCATTCTGCAGACATGGCCAAACCATCTATGTTGGGCATGTTCTACTTCGGTCTGCAGGGGGTGGGATTTTAGGCCTTGACATATTGTCTGGTTGTGGACCATGTCTCTTCTTGTTACTTCAACCACCTTCCTCAGATACCTCATTTCTGAGGTTTGGATCTGACTTTTGTGGGTTGTAGTCATTGCCCATGACTCGCATCCATATGTCAAGACTGGGACATAGGTGGAGCGGTATACAGCCATCTTCGTTTTCTTACCAACCTCTCTCTTTCTGAGGAATCTTCGATTTATGGCCTGAAAAAGTCTCCGAGCTGCTGCTTTTCAAGTGGCCAACTCTTCTTTGATGCCTCCCTTTCGGTCTATAATAGCTCCGAGGTATTTAAAGTGGTCGACCTGCCCCAGAACCTGTTCTCCCAGCTTAATCTGATGTCTTCTTTCTTCTCGTGATATCACCATGGATTTTGTTTTAGAGCTGCTTATGACCATCCCTCTCTTCTCCAGCTCTTCCTTCCAGATTTGCAGGTTGGATTGGAGATGTGCCTCTGATTTGGCAATCAGGGCAACATCATCAGCAAATGTCAGCTCTGAAATACAGACCTGTCTCATCTTCCAGTACCCCATTGAATAATTTCTTGTTCTCTCCTTACATGCCTTGATGACATCGTCCATGAGGAGTATTAAAAGAAAAGGTGATAGGATATCACCTTGTCTTACACCAGTGGTGGTCCTGAACTCTTCTGACTTATGGTTTGCTGTCCTCGCATAATTTCTGCAAGACTTGTAGAAGCTCTGTATAGCATGAATCAGAGGTGCTGGAATGTTCTTCCTTGCCAAACAGTCCCAAAGTTTGCTCCAGGGGACCCTGTCAAACGCCTTTTCCAGATCTATGAAACAAAGATGGGTATCACTCTTATACTCAAGGGCCTTTTCACTCTGCTGTCTGAGTGTGAAGATTAGGTCTTGAGTACTTTGGTTTGCTCAGAATCCGCACTGGACCTCATCCAATTGTGGCTCAGCTAGGCGTCGGAGTCTCTGCTCTAGGATTCTAGAGAAGGGATATGCCTCACTGTCGATTGTCACCCTTTTTGAAAATTGGTGTTATGATGACAATCTCCCAATCCTTTGGTATGGTCTTGTTGCACCACGCTGCCTGTAGGACCCTTAAGAGTAATAGGTCGTCTGATGCTCCCATGTACTTAACCATTTCTGGTGTTATACCATCATGCCCTGCTGCTTTGCCCATCTTGATTTTCTCCAGTGCTGCCTTCAGTTCTTCCATCTTTATGTCATCTTCACCATCATTGGTTTTCTCTTCTGTGCTAGTGGTTATCATTTCTGATGCTTCACCATGCTCACCATCCAGGAGTTCTGAGAAATATTCTTTCCATTACTTCCTTTGGGGCAGTAAGCAATTTGCCTTGCTTGTCCTTTATAAATTTGAGAGGGCATTGTTTTTCCTTCCTAATGTTCTTTAGGGTATTATAGAACAATTTCTGGTTTTCTTGTGCATCTTTTTCTAGCTTTTCTCCAAATTCTTCCCAGGACTTCTGTTTTGCTGCTAGCACCTTGTTCTTTGCTTCTGTTCTGAGTGTCACATATTCTCTATATTTCTCCATTTGTCCTGTTGTGTTTTTAACTCCTAAGTATTGTTTCCATGCCATTTTCTTCTCTTATTTTCTCTTTGACTTCCTCTGTCCACCAAGGTGTCCTCTTTCTCTTGTTCCCAAGTCAGACTTCACCACATGCTTCTGCAGCAGCTGTCTTTATGATGTCCTTGAATTTAATCCAGAGGGTTTACAAGTAATCAGGTTGTTCTTCTGTGTTGCTCACCGCTGCAGAAATAAGCCCCTGATATCTGGTCTTAATTTCTGGCTCTCTCAGATTGTTGGTCTTAATGCTCATTTCTCCCGTTCGTTTACTTAGTTTCTTGCGTGATGTTGGGCAGTTGCTAGGCTGAGCAATTCTTTCAGTTGTTCTTTTGATTGTAAGCAGGTAGTGATCACTTGCAATCTCTGGCCCCCTCCAGACTCTAGCATCCCGGACATATCTGAATGAGCTTCTCCTAACAATGGCATAGTCGATCACTGACTTCTCATTCTTTGTTGGTTCACATCTAGTGTATGCAAGTATGCGCTTATGGGGGAACTTTGTGTTTGTAATGATCAGATTCTGCTCACTGCAGAATCTAAGGAGTCACTTTCCATTGTCATTGAGAGTATCTTCTCCATATCTTCTGATAACTCCACCCCATCTAGCATGGTCATTTCCAACTCTGACATTGAAAACTCTGAGTATGATAATTTCATCTAGGCAGTCATCCACTGTCCTTTGAAGCAGCTCGAAGAATTCCTTCTACTCTCTCATCCTCATTTGGCCCATACACTATGACCAGGTTGGCTATGGTTTCTCCTTCTTTTAGTATATATACAAATTTAAAGTTGATTTAATCATTTTGAGTGTACTGCACCTGTATGTCTCACTCATTTAAAAAAAAACCTTTAAACAAAGCTATTACATTAATATTTCACTGAATTAAATCAGTTTGGGCCTTGAACGAGCTAAAATATATAATAATTCTTCATAAAGGGTGTCGGGCAGATACAAAGTTAACAATTGCTCAGTCCAATTCAGCATTGTTCTTGATTTCTGAATTATCTTATGAATACTCCCTCGAGATAGAAGCATCATCATCCTTCTATCTACAAATCTGCCAGAAGTATTCTTGATGATAAAGACCCTCATTAGATACTCTAGGTTTTGGACCATTACTGCAGAGCAAAGGGAGAACATCCCGTGACAATCAGAATGATAAGGCCCCCCCTTTTCCCCCCAGCTCCATATTCTTTATTTTACACATAGTTTTAGACAATTTTAAAAAAATAAAAAATTTTGAAAAAATGTGATGTGATAGTTTTATTATACAGTAACTCAAAAATATTCATTTTTATAAAAATAAAAAATATAACTATTTATAACATAATTACATAAGAGTAAGGTACAACTACAAAGAGAAAAACATTTGATAAAAATTCATATGTATTTTATATTATAGCATAACATCTTTACTTTGGGATTGGCCATCTGATACAGAAATTATCCGGCCCTTGTCACAGAGTCCTCTATTTTTGCAGCTCGAGTAAAGTCCTCTTATGTCGTCTGCCTGGTGCCGTCTTACGTCTCATTATTGTATGGTGGCTCCCTACATTGTCTTTCATTGTCCCACCATGTAGAATTACTTGCAAACTACATGCAGAACCTTTAGGGTACTTACCACTGTCCAGTACCAGACATGTTTTAATTCGTCCGTCGTCTGACCTAACAGTTACTTACATTAAAGTCCCAAGTGGGGGTAAAAATACTGGAGTGGTTGATATGAAATAAAGGTTTTCAAAGTCCCAAGGGAGGGGTGATCGCCCTGTCGCCTCCTCCTTGAATCCACCAATGACTACAGGTTTGCCAATGCGACTGTCAATTTCTGTGTCCAGAGAGATTTTGTCGTCGATGGTAGATCCCATGTATGTGAAGTGGTGCACCACTTCCAATTCATAGTTATCAATAGTGATAACTGGTGCAACATCCATATCCAGATGCAGCACATTTGTTTTATTTAAGACTTATTGTGAGGTCAAAGTCCTTGCAAGCTTGGGTGAAGCAATTCATCAAGCTCTGAAGCTCCTGACTGCAGTGTCATCTGCGAATAACAAGTCTCTTATAGTGACACTTTCGATTTTTGTTTTTGCCTTCAGTCTTGCGAGTTTAAATAGTCGGTCATCTGACCTAGTGTGAAGTTATATTCATTCAGGTGCATCCCTGAATACATGTTTCAAGAGCAAGGCAAGGAAGATCCCGAAGAGAGTCGGAGCCAGGACGCAGCCTTGTTTAACGCCAATGCATGTGTCAAAGGGTTGTGATGTGCTTCCAGCACACTGGACTGTTCCCTGCATGTCTTCATGGAACGACTTTATCACTTCCAGCAATTTAGTGGGGCAGCCTATTTTCAGGAGGATTTTGAAGAGTCCATCCCTGCTAACCAGGTTAAATGCCTTTGTGAGATCTATAAAGGCGATATATAAAGGCCTTTTCTGCTCTCTTGATTTTTCCTGAAGTTTATGGAGGGAAAAGATCATGTCTATTGTTGATCTACCAGCTCAGAATCCACAATGCGATGATTGGATATATGCTCTCAGCTAACTTTGTATAGTTGCATTAAGATATCTCTGACAAAAACCTTACAAACAATACTAAGAATAGAGATGCCACTGTATTTTTGCAATCACTTCTCTCTCCTTTATTTTTATATAGTGTTACAATCTTGGTATCTCTTATGTATTGAGGGATAGTTGCCTCTTGAATAAGGTTAGAACCTTATTGAGGTTGACAGTGTATTCTAAGTTATCGACTTGGCTGTCTGGAACTAGTTATAGTAGCATTTAAAGTTGCTGATCTCCCTGTTTATCAAATCTCTTTTAGAGATCATTATAAAGCTGACAATGCAATATTTTTAAACTTATGCCAATTATTTCAGGAGGAAACTGATGGTAACAAATATATATATATAAGAAACTTCTTTTTAGAAACCAGCCTAAGATACCAGACAAAAAACTTGAGTGAATTAATTTCATTCAGGGATTTTCACATCGAATAAAAAGTGACAATACTACAAAACTATCAACAGAAAGGATTAAATAAAATAATATAACAAGAGCATGGACAAGGGTAGGTGTGTTGAAGTATAAATTCTAGTCCTGGACATTTTTCTATATAGAAGACTGAAGTTATTCAATATGGACAAGAATTGTTATAAATTTTACATTTATACAGGACATTTTTCTTAAATGTTGCATCACTTTTGTTGATATATGACTATATATATCTTGCTTTCATATAAAATCATGCAAGTTTATTTTGAAAATTTTCACCACAGACTGCTGCTGCAAAAAAGAACAGGAAAACTGAAAGAAACATGTCCGCAGTTTCAAGAATTTAAAAAAACACTCACTTTAAAATCCCATTCCAGTTTTATTTCCTTACCCACAAATGGGAACTGTGTCTGATTACTACTTGCAGACTGAAAAGAGAAGATTGCTTTTTGTTAATATATAAAACAAGCTGAAAGTTTTAATAAAGCAATAAAAACCATTTAGATTTAGATCTTCTTCTTCTTCCTCGTTCGCCCTGAAAAGGACGGTGGTTGCGTTGTGCCTGTTTACGCCGTAGCTGTGATATCTGCACCTTTCTGTCGACACATCCGACTTCAGCACGGCATTTTTTGGGACCAAGTTTGCCTTCCCTCTGCGATCCGTACTCGCTCAGCCAGACTGCACTGCTGCAGACTGTTTCCAGGACCACCACGTGGAGGTGGAGTACGGTCTTGACCAGCTCTGGTTCGCTGATCCTGATGTAAGCAGTCAAGCTATGGGTCACTGACTGCATTCACTATTGCTTGCTGCATCTTAGGGTCCCTAGATTTAGATGAAACAGAGACACAAGTAGTCATAACAAATATTATGTAAGTGGCTATGTCTTTAAAAAAAACAATTTTCTGGCAACCTCACTCTTGTTATTCTGCAGATATCTTTGCTCTTTGGTCCAGTCAAGGGTATGTATTATTAGTGGAAGTTTTCTGATGGTATGTCTTACCCATCTCCATTTTCTCTCTTTAATCTCCAGCGGCACTGGTTCTATTACACGTTTTTGTTTGTCATTACATACAGCCATTTGATACAGAGAATGTGTATTGGTGAATGTCTACAATTCGGATGAGATAACAAGTCCAGGAGAGACCCTATTGAGATGTCACCAACCTAAGCATGACTACTGCTTTCATCAAGCACAGTCTTGCTGGCATCTGAGGATCTTCAATGAAGAACAAAATTTCTAAGTACACCACGGCTGTTTGTGCCCTATACCAGAGCGCTCTTTTAGTTTCGGTGACCGGAATTCTGACACCGGGTATAAAATTTTGTGTGCACCGTAAAAGACTATTTAAGTTTTTGGCGGGGAAAATCAGCTGATGTGTGAGTAAAATATAAATCATTACACACTCGTTCTGGATAAACACAGCGCTAAAATTCTTTTGTGTACTATAACTTTGTTCTGTGTTCTATTTTTGATTGCATTTTTATTTGTTTGAAATTAGTTTTGACGGAGTTACAGACTTTTGAAAACAGTGTCATCATTTAAGGAAATTCATAAAATAAGTAATCTTTTTATTAATTTAATATCTAAAAATCGGCCCATTCGTTTGAGTTTATAATTATAAAGACTTCTCGAAGGGAAGCTAAAGATTATTTCCACATACTTTTTTTTTTGGTTTCATATCTTGAGAATGTGTGGTAGTCAGTTTTGTGAGTGTGGCATTACAAGAACAAGCATATTGTCACCAGATTTTATAGCATTTAAATCCCTTTAAACGCATTCCTGATACCCACAAATCTTAAATAAGGTAGTAAAAAAATAACTTTTTGTAAAGCACCATCTGTTTTTGCATTTTCATTCATTTATAATGATATTTAGCTACGTATATAAGCGTCATAAGCTATAGATAGATTACTTCCACATAATTTGATCTATCTTTCAAGTCTTGTTAATCTTCTATTTATAATATGAATTTTTTTTTTAATTGTGTGTGAGATAAGGACTGTTCCATTGGTGTTCTTTGGTAGACAATCCTGTGCACACGACGGCTGCCAGCGAATTCTAAGTAACTGTTTGTATATCTTCTTTCATTCAAAGTTACAATGCAGGTAGTAAATTTAGAGAAACCAAATTCTAAATCTAATACCATCCTTTTATCAATGGCTAGAGTCAGAGATACATATGATAATTTAGAAATATTTATGAATGGCATGAAAGCTCAGATAGAGTCACTAAAATATTTAGAGTGGGATGGTAAACAAGTTGTTGTTTTCTTATTCTGGGATTATTTCCTTGTTTTGCTGGAGACACCACAGACATGGGTATATTCCTTGAGCTCCAGACAAACCAAATATTTTCATCAAAGACATCCAGAGAGCATACAACTTGCAAACCAAGAAGTTTGGCCATGTTGATAAGAGATTACAATAGATATATGAAATATGGGAAAGGGAATAAAAGGCAGGTGGCACATTACCATAATTGTTTACACAAACCAATGTTACAGATTGAAATTGAAAATGTAGCTCCTCCTTACCTTCATATTTTATTAGGCATTGTTTTGAAACACCACAGACTTCTAGAACAGGTAGCTGATACAATAGACGCAAAGATATTTGAGAATTCGCAAGAGATACATGCAAACATTAGTACTTTTAAGAACTTGAAGAGATTTAGTAGGAACTGGAAATAGGCAGAAGAATTAGGAGCTAAAATTGAATTTTTCAGGTAGGTATTGAACTTTGTGAGGATAAGGAGGAGACAGATAATTGTAAAGTTAGACTTGAAAATGCACAAGATGCGCTGGCCAAACTTCAGTTTCAAGATCTGTGTACTAGGTCTGGTCCAGTTTGCTCACACATGGACAAGGTACTAGCCAAACACAAAATCATACAACAGGCTTATAATAGCAGAGCATTTATAGGGAATCACTGCCACAGATATCTCACACAAAAAGTTTATAAAGATCTTACAAGAGCAATCATTACACAAACACTGAAAATTACAGACAAACAAGATATAACTAACATAGCTTTTATTGCCCAAGAACAATTCAACTCACTGAAAGAAGCATTTGAGAAAGTACAATTTAACAAAAGAGTATCACACAGAACCATATAAGAAACAGGAGTGCCAATTAGTGGCAAAGATTGGGTTATGAGATCATCGACAATAACCAGTGCATCGATAGAGACTTTTTGCTGATGTTGGCTTTGTCCCATAACAATCAGAAAGCTAGGTCACAGAGAGGTCACAGCAATTGGGTCTAGTAAGGGACAATTCATAATACAGCACAATATTAGAAAAACGTATCTTGGCAGTAATATAGACAAAGTTGCGCAGACTGGATCAGAACTCATGATGTATGATTGAGATAATTGTTAGCTCTCATGTTCTGGGGACAATTGGGTGTGTTATTTTAAGGTTATAACTGTGGACATGCAATTTAAACTTTCAATAATTAATGTTTGACGCATGAAACCAAAACAAAACTTTGATATCCATTTTCTGCAGGTTTTCTACTTTTGATTTCTGTAATTTGTTATGCATGTTGATTGTGACCGTTTTAGTGTAAATTGAATTAGAAACAAACCATAACAAAATGTAAAAAAAAACGTAAATTTTACACTATTTTAGACTATTATATCTTCTGTTCTAATTGTGATAAAATGTTTGTTCTTCTTCTAAAATTTACTCTAACATTTCTAGTCTAGCTTTACGCAAAATTAAAGCCGGTATTTATAATAATAAAGTAGCATAAAAGCAATTCAAACATGTTTTGGGGACAATTGGGTGTGTTATTTTAAGGTAATAAATGTGGACTTGCAATTTAAACTTTCAATAATTAATGTTTGACGCATGAAACCAAAACAAATCTTTGATATCCATTTTCTGCAGGTTTTCTACTTTTGATTTCTGTAATTTGTTATGCATGTTGATTGTGACCGATTTAGTGAAAATTGCATTATAAACAAACCATAACAAAATATAAAAAAAACGTAAATTTTACACTATTTCAGACTATTATATCTTCTGTTCTAATTGTGATAAAATGTTTGTTCTTGTTCTAAAATTTACTCTAACATTTCTAGTCTAGCTTTACGCAAAATTAAAGCCGGTATTTATAATAAAAAAGTAGCCTAAAAGCATTAATTAAGCCCTATCAAAAGTAAACATCGCCACATGTTTTTCCCATTAGGAAGCTGACCACGTGACCTCTGTCAAGTGGGCTATAAATAGCGCGGTCGGGGAAAAAGGGGAAATAACTAAAAGATCGCTCGCAAACAGCCGTGACACTCAAGAGTGAATAACGATATTTTTACTTTCTAAATTATTTGTATGCACATGAGTTGAAAACTTGGAAACGGTAACAAGATTACGATAACAGCAACACCCTTGCAAGATGTGGAATCATACATCTATCTTGGGAGCAATATAGACAACTTTGGACATGGTAGTTTGACTGCATGCTTTTAGTTAAGCCCCACTGAACCTGAAAACTGCAGAAGAGGTTATAATGACAGAGGAAAGCACAGACAGACAAGTTGCTTTCTTTACCGGTGCACTGTCAGTAACTGCAATCTTGAAAAGCCAAAATAATGAAGACCTGGATGACCAGACAGATTAGCAAAGAAAGGAACAAGACAAGAACAGCAAAAAGATACAAGTAATGGTCATCTCAAAGAAAAAGGCTTCCCCAGAATGCACTATCAAAGTAAATGGAACAATTTTAAAACAGGTCAATAAATTCAAATACCTGGGCACATTAATAACAATGGATGGAAGATGCATCTCAGAAGTGAAGAGCAGAATAGCTTAGGCAAAAACAGCACTCTATAAAACGAAGAGTATTTAATGCAACAATTCTTTGTCATTGGAAGTAAGAAAGAGAGTTTTTCAGTGTTATATAGAACCAATCCTGACTTATAGGAGTGAGTCATGGACAATTAGTAAACATGTAGGGAAAGCACTAGAGGCCACAGAGATGTGGTTTTACAGAAGAATGTTAAAAATAGCATGGACAGCCAAAAAGAGTAATGTGGATGTGCTGAAAGAGGCCAATGCACAAAGGAAACTTATTTTACAAGTTAGAAAGAAGCATTCCACTTTTTTTGTCATGTTATGAGAAAAGGAAAGCTGGAATATATCGTAACAACAGGTAAAATTGAAGGAAACAGAGATAGAGGAAGACAAAGAGAGCAAATACTGGACAGTTTGACATCATGGCATAGAAAGAAGTCAACAACAGAATTGATAAATTGTACTGGAGACAGGAAGTTGTGGAGAGACATGATCTCTTACGCCACTAGGCATGGTACTTGAAGAAGAAGAAACTGATTAGTCCTCTGCGAGACTCTACCAGTCTATCTATGTGTTTGTTCTAGTTCAGTTGTTGGTCTAATGTCTGTCCTGGATATCGTGTGGTTTGGACTGTACTAATTTGTTATCCCTGTAAGTTTATGTCAATTATCTTATTTTTAACAATCCTACGTTTACTAAAGATTATTCCTACTATCTTATTAACATTTAAGTGAAATCCCCATTTATTCATCCATGTATACACTTTATTTATTTGATTTTGAAGATTATTATACACAATATTGTTAGATTTTTTCCAGATCTCCATATAGCAATATCATCTGCAAACTGTGTCAAATTATTTTTGATACCTTCAAATTCTTCATTCAAATCATTTACCATTATTGTAAAAACTGAAGGGGATAAAACTGATCCTTAAGGAAAGCCATTCTGTTGTTCATACAGTTCTGATCTGTCATTGTTAATTTGTACTGTGAATTTTCTATCTTGAAGGAAATTCTCTAAGTATCTATACACTGTAGGCTACCTGTAATTCCTATCTTTTTTATTTTAAAGATTTTTTTTTTACTTAATGATGAAAAATATCCCGTTCAAACTTCTGATGGGTTATAATTAGAATATATATTGTTTCCAATTCCAAATAATGTGAACAACTGCAGATATGGGAAAGTGGCATCACACCTGTCAAATCATTGTAAATAGGGCAAATCACTTTTACCAGTTTTGCTTGTATGTTACAAAAAAAAAAAAAAACCCCAAACAAACAAAATTCGAGGTAATTTCCTATCTTTCGTACCTTTTTGCTCCGCAGTGAATATGTATAGTTAGGTGTTGTTTCATAGCGCTTAGGGTTAGGATTAGGGTTTGTGTTAACCATAATACTAACCCTAATCCTAACCGCTACGAAACAACACCTAACTACATATATTCACTGCGGACCAAAAAGGTACGAAAGATAGGACATTACCAAAACCGAGATAAAACCGAACAAAATCAAACAGAAACTCCAAACAAGAATTTATTTTAAAGAGTGCACTTTCTCTCCAGCCTTCATCATAGGCCATAGCTATATTTAGGAATACCGCAACTGTCTTTTCATTCATTTAATTTCATATTCCATTTTCATTATCTCATACACAGTGCATCTCTTCTAAATCCTGATTTTATTCTTATCCAAATAAAACTGTAATCTGTTATTTACTATAGTTTCTAATATGTTATCTAGATGGGAAGTTTATAAAATGGGTCTGTATAAATCGGAGACGATGGATGAGCGGTGGCCAATGTAGCTCGTCATGCTATTTTGCTCCTTTCTTTATATTTGATGTCTTTTCAAACGAAGTTCTCAAGATTATGATTATTATGTCCACTCAAGTATGTTACACTGATTCATGACGACTCTCTGACAACAACATATTCACTGAAAATTATAGGTAGGCCTATCTCGATTCTGAATGAAATACTCACCATTACGATTGCGAGTTTGTGTCAACAGGGTTGCCAGATCGAAATTTTAATTTAAAGCGAAACAATACAAGAAAAAAGCCAAAAAAAAGCCTAACACATTTTAATATATTTTTCATACTTACTTACTTACTTAGTCGTTCCCCTTCTACCATGAGGTGTAGAGGTTTGGAAGAGAGAGCGCCAGACTATCCTATCGGCTGTCTTCCTCCTGGCCTGGTTCCATTCTAGTCCTCGGTCCTTCAAATATTATCTAATGTTGTCCTCCCAGCGGACTCTGGGTCGTCCTGGGGGTCTGGATCCCTGGCTCTTTGTTTCCCATGCTTGTCGTGGTAGCCGATCTTCTCCCATTCTGCAGACACGGCCAAACCATCTTAGTTGGGACTGCTCTACTTGGGTCTGCAGGGGGTGGGATTTTAGGCCTTTATGTATCGTCTGGTTGCGGACCATGTCTCTTCTTGTTACTTCAACCACCTTCCTCAGATACCTCATTTCTGAGGTTTGGATCTGGCTTTTATGGGTTGTAGTCATTGCCCATGACTCGCATCCATATGTCAAGACTGGGACATAGGTGGAGCGGTATACAGCCATCTTCGTTTTCTTACCAACCTCTCTCTTGCTGAGGGATCCTCGATTTATGGTCTGAAAAAGTCTCCCAGCTGCTGCTTTTCGAGTGGCCAACTCTTCTTTGATGCGTCCCTTTCGGTCTATAATAGATCCGAGATATTTAAAGTGGTCGACATGCTCTAGGACCTGTTCTCCTAGCTTAATCTGATGTCTTCTTTCTTCTCGTGATATCACCATTTTTTTCATACTCACATCACATGAAAAGCTCCAGATCCACGTCATTACTATCCTCCACACTGGAATGAGTGGAACACACGGCATAAACCTTGATCGATGTGAAGTTTTTAAGCATTTCTGGAAATGCAATGAAGTCTTTGCAACATTTGCTTGAAAGCAATAGTTCTGCCCTGATTCTTACAATTGCATCAAGAAGATTCAGCTGCATTCTGTTTCTTGCCTTCGTTTTAACGGAGGATGCAAGAGAAAATATCCTCTCAACTACAGCATTGCTGACAGGGGTTATTAGGCAAGTAACGGCAAAGGTGGCGACTCTTTAAATGCCTGATGCTGAAGTGCACCAATCCAAAACTATTCAGTGTCTACAGGGAGTCCATCTTTCTTAAATGGAGCTTCTTCTTTCCAATCGACAAAAGACATTTGTCTGTATTGTTCTTCAATTTTGCTGACGTTGTTCCCTGCATGGTGTATAAAGCCTTGAAATTTGCTTTAAAATTTTCACAGGGCTCAATTTTGATAAACTTTCAAATGTATCTCTCGCCGACGGAAGTCTACATGTAACGTGACTGAGAGCTTCTTCTAGCATAGACATACATCTTTCTTTGATATTTTTTTATTTCTAGATCAGCCTGAGCACTGTAGTTCTGCTGTAGGAACTTATTACATGCTGTTAAGAATTTTACACCAAAATCAACTTGATGAATATTTTTTTTTTTTTTTTTTTTTGGTCTTTTGGCATCTTACAGTCTGTTCTGAAGACTCTTCTGGTGTAAGAATATTTGTTGGTACAATTCATGAGGATCAGCTTTGGTTTGCTGAAAAAGGCTGTTCAGTCTTTCAAATTCCTGCACAAGAGGTGTTGCAAACTCAAAGAACAAGTAGTTTTTGTATTCTGACAACATTTCCTTTAAAAGTCTTGCTTTGAATTTTGTATCAAACTGTGATTGGGCTAGTTCAGCAGAAGTGAAATAAGCCTTTAGCTCTTCCCAGTTCATCAAAATGCGTTCATCAATATGTTGCTAATTCTTGGTAAAATGTTGCAGTGGCACAATTTACAATAAGCTGCAGCCGACCCATCAGCAGCCTTTTGGACCCATACAAATGTTTCTTCCCATTTGCTTTTGTACTTACGATTGCTATCGTAAGAAGCTTTCCATTTATTTGACAACATGGCCATGACTGATGATAATAAATGATTTATTAAAAACAGCCGAAGGTGTCACAGTTTCACCACAAAACGTTATTACATATAGAAAGTACACTTCACGGCAGATTAGTATGATTATAAATAATTATAAATCACATCCAAACACTTCGGAGGTCCGAGACACCAGACAAACTGGAGCGACGGTTGGCTATTTTATTTATTTTTTTCATATTGATGCGTTCATAAAAAGGCGCGTTCCTTTCAACCTATTTGGTTATATCAGAGCTCCGGTTGGCGCCTTTTTGCCCAGATTCTTGGCGGCAGAAATATTGCCAAATGTAACTGACCAAAATCCATTTCTCTTAAAGGAACGTGATTTCGAAAAAGAATGGTTTGTAACTTTCGTGCAGATAATTTTAGCATGTAAATAAGCCAGGAAAAAGGCAAAAAGCCAAATGAATTTTCTAACGCCAATCACATTTTTTAAAGCCAGATTTCTTAAATCTGTCTTTAAAAAAGCCAATATGGCAACCCTGGTTTGTGACCCCTACTTGTAGATGATCAGCGTTGCCACTCTAATTTTTAAGAAAAAAACCTAGATATCGGCGACTTTTGCAATTTTTGGGCTACTTTGATCAAAATCTATGTGGCGTTCTTCAACTAATGAAGGAAAATGACACCTAGACGGGACCAATAAAACCTAGATCTAGGTAGATAATGATTATTTCTTTGGACATTTAGTTACAATCAACGAAGCACTGTTGGCCGTATCCTCCATTCGCCCGAATCAATAACTACTCCGCGGTTAATTAAGACAGCAGGAGGCTGAGACGCTTGGGAGTCCTGACCCAAGTGGGCCCGCCCCCTTTAGAGTGTAAAGGGGTATATCGGGCCAAAACACTTGTCGGACGGGGGGACTCTTTTGATGATCAGATTGCTTCCTGTTGTATCGCTCTGTAAAGAGTTTCCTATCACAGTTACATGGTCAAACCAGTGACGATCGGGAAAAGACCGATTGACTTCTGGAAAGACAGATGACACTGGGAAAGACTAGAAACCGGCTGACCGGGTTAGCACCCCGTAAGCTGTATTCAATTGCTACAGGACCCAAAAATGATAGATGCCTCCAGGCTTCACCGAAAAAAAAGGGGGGGGGGGGGGGGATGAATCCACAGGCGCGTCATTGGAATCGACCAGACCCGTTACACGGACTTCGAGCTCTGAACAACGGCTGGAATTTCCATGTGCCTGTGGTAGGGAATTCTCTACTCAGAGAGGAATGAAAATCCACCGAACGAAAAAGGGGTGTGGGAGGTCATATGGGGGAGATCAACAGCGCTCTGTCTCGACGGATAAGACGTTAGAAGAACGCAGCCAGGAGTCAATCCACAGTGCTGAGTACATTCAAGTTGATCTGCCAGATGATGATCTCACACACGGACGGGAAGAGAGATGCAATCAAGTTTCCACCTGCCAGTGCAAAAGGGCTTTGGGAACAGCTGGACGAGGCCTTGGCAAAAGAGTTGGATAACAACCTGAAGCAGATAACTTTGGAGAAGATGCAGAAAATCTTCGACGACATAATATATCTGCACTGTCGCAAAGTGTTTGGAGTGAGGGAGGCAAGGGAAGATAACCCACCACGAAAAAGTAGAAGACAAATTAAAATAGAAGAAATCAGGAAACAGAAGAAGCGTGCCCGAAAACTTTTCAAGAACGCAGTTGCCACAGAGAAGGAAGGGTTACGACAGGTTTGGGAGCACCTGAAAGGCCAACATAATGCCCTTTGTAGAGCAGAAAGGTTGTGCAGGAAGAGAAGGAAGACTCGAAGGGATAGAGAAAGATTTTTCAGGGAGCCTTTCAAGTTTGCCAAAGAACTGTTTGAGCAGCCACGGTCGGGTACGCTAAACATCAAGAAAGAAGACTTGGAAGAACACCTTAGAATGACATATTCAGATGGTCGCAGAGATGAGCCGCTCAGCAGCATGGCAGGCCTTAAATGGCCGAGTAAGCCAGGAGCTGAATTTGACACCAAGCCCCCAACGGTGCAAGAGGTAGAAAGCATTGTCCAAAAAGCTCGGTGCAAGTCAGCTCCAGGTCCTAATGGTGTTCCATATGTGGTGTATAAGAGATGCCCTGAAGTGCTCAAACGACTGCTCCGTTTACTGAAGAATGCGTGGAAAACCCAGCTTGTAAGCAAGGAATGGAGAAAGGCGAACGGTGTCTACATCCCGAAGGAGCAAAATTCCACAGACATCAGTCAGTTCAGGCCAATCTCACTACTCAATGTGGAAGGAAAGATATTCTTCTCAGTGATGGCGAAAAGACTCACTACATACCTCCTGGCAAATGGGTACATTGACACTACCATTCAGAAAGGAGGTATCCCAGGTACACCAGGATGTCTAGAGCATGCCACAATGATCTGGGAAGCAATCCAAAAGGCAAAGTCTGACAGAACAAACCTCCATGTAATCTGGTTGGATCTAGCGAATGCTTATGGATCCGTTCCACACCAGATGTTGTGGCAGGCCCTAGAAATGTATCATGTTCCACAAGAGATTGCAGCAATGCTGAAGCTGTATTTGGCAGGGTTTTCTGTCAGATTTTCAACCAGAGATTACACAATGAAGTGAATTGGCCTTGAAGTTGGAATTGCGATGGGATGTACCATCTCTCCGATACTATTCGTCATGGCTATGCAGGTAATCCTCAATGCGGCTGAAGGAATGGCTATAGGCCCAAAGCTCGGTGGAATGTGTCACATGCCACCGCTCAAAGCATTCATGGATGACACAACAATTCTGACATCAGATGAACATCAGGCCCGGAGGATGTTAGCACGCCTGGATGAACTAGTCAGCTGGTGCAGAATGAGCTTCAAACCCAAGAAGTCGAGAAGCCTATCAGTCAGGAAAGGGAAGATAGCAGAGGTCATATTCACGGTTTCCAGCCAAAGAATCCCTACTGTCATTGAGGAACCTGTTAAAAGTCTTGGCAGGGTGTACGATGCCTCTTTAAAAGACTCGAAGGCAGTGCAACAGACAATAGAAATGGCAGACAGAGGACTACAGATCATAGACCAAAGCAGACTCATGGGAAAGTTCAAACTGTGGTGCCTCCAGTTCATGTTTATACCAAAGTTGCTGTGGCCACTGCTTATATATGAAATAAGCACAAGTACAGTGGAAGCTATAGAGCAGAAGGTCAACAAGTTCATGAGAAAGTGGCTAGGGGTACCACCAGGTCTGTCAGATGTAGCACTGTACTGCAAAAAGTCAAAAACTTCTGCTTCCTTTCAAGTCAGTGGTTGAAGAGTACAAAGTTAAAAAGGCAAGGCTTGCAATGATGCTACGCGAGTCAGCTGATGACGAGGTTAAGTCCATTCAGACCACACTGAAAACGGGAAGGAAGTGGAGAGTGGAAGAAGCTGTTGATGCTGCCCAAGAGTCACTCAAACTGAGGGAGGTAATCGGATACACACAAACGAATAGACGTGGATTTGGTCATGGAGACATCCGCTGGTGGTCCAAGGCATCAAGCAGGGAGCGCAGAGACATGGTAGTTCAGGAGATACGAGGAGCTGAGAATGATAAGAGGTTGCAAAAAGCAGTGCAGCAGGTCCAACAAGGCCAATTGACTACATGGGAAGGAGCCCTGCAGAGGTCCTTGACATGGAATGATATATGGCATATGGCACCTCTTAAGCTCAGCTTCGTTGTTAGATCAATGTATGACCTGCTGCCGTCGGCCACCAACCTTGTGAAATGGGGAAAGTTGGATGATGAGCAGTGCCCCTTGTGCAAGGGGAGGCAGACACTCGAACACGTGCTCTCGGCGTGTAAGGTGTCATTAGGGCAAGGGCGATACATTTGGCGCCATAACAAAGTGCTAAATGAGCTTGCTGCGACAATAGATCTGGCAAGGATGAAGGCGAATAGCAAACCCAGGCCGAGCACCACAAATACATACTTTCTGAGGGCAGGAAAGTCAGCACACCCCAAACCGAGTAAACCTGGTAGCAGTTTACTATCTCTTCTTGACTGTGCAAACGACGAGATGGCGGTAGACCTACCTGGACGAGGGGCACATCCAGAGAGTATCAGAAAATCGCGGAGACGGCCGAAATGTAGTGCTTCATTCTTCAGCAACGCTTCAGGTCATACTGATTGAACTGACCGTGCCGTTTAATCCAGATTAGACGAGCAACATTCGTTCAAAGCGGCCAAGTATAGTGATCTGGCCGTAAATCTGAGACACGATAGGTTCACTGCAAGGGTCATGGCTGTTGAAGTGGGCGCAAGAGGGCTTGTGGCTGCATCAGTGTATGATCTATTGAAACTGTTGGGGCTGAAGGGACAGTCGAGAACAAGGGCACTGAAGAGGCTTAGTGAAACTGCCGAAAAGGCATCAGGCTGGCTGTGGATCAACCGCAATGGGCAATGGAAATCGTGACAATAAACGCTGCGGTACAGAAAACACCAGGAATTTTTCTAAGTCCACAATACGCTGAGTTTTTGGTGTACTAGTGAAAGGGCTGTGGCTGAGAGGCGACAGGCGGCGTATATTATAGGGGTGTCAGTGTCAGAATTTCAGTGGCGAACGAACAGTGGCTAGACTCGTCGGCTTCGCGATGGTGTCTCAGTGTGTGCAACGGAACGAACGGAATAATTTGTCTTCTCTTTGTTACTTTCACAATTGCCTCCACGGCTGGCGGAGTTGGGGATTAAAGTTGCTACCATAAGTGAAATGGGTTCATTTTCGATACAAGACAGCAGGAGCCTGAGACGCTTGGGAGTCATGACCCAAGTGGGCCCGCCCCCATTAGAGTGTAAAGGAGTATATCGGGCCGATACACTTGTCGGACGGGGGGTACCACTTCTGATGATCAGATTGCTTCCTGTTGTATCGCTCTGTAAAGAGTTTCCTATCATAGTCTACCGCGTCGTTAGGATTTAAGATTAGATATGGGTTTAGTTTTAGAAATGCTAGAACCAATCCTGACATATGGGAGTGAGTCATGGACAATTAGTAAACATGCAGGGAAAGCACTAGAGGTCACAGACATGTGGTTTTATAGAAGAATGTTAAAAATACCATGGACAGCCTAAAAATAGTAAAACAAAATATAGTAACGAGGATGTCCTGAAAGAGGCGAATGCTCAACGGAAACGTATTTCACAATTTAGAAATAAGCAATCCTCTTTTTTTTTTTTTTGCTTGTAATGAGAGGAAGTAAGCTAGAATATAACGTGACAACACTGGACATCTTCTACAACAACCCTCCACATAAATCAACAATACTAATAGACTCACTTTCAGCTATTCAAGCTTTAATAAATGCAGTAGATCTGATATAGCAGAAGAGATATTACTGACAAATACTTACCTATATTCCAGAGGATGTTCCGTACTAATAGCTTAGATATCTTCAGATGTCGGCATAGAAGGAAATGAAAAGGCAGATAAAGAAGCTAAGAAAAGTAGAAATAATAGAAACCAAATAAATGTGGTGGTGAGTAAAGCAGAGATCGAAAGCTTAATTAAAAGAAAAATAACTGGCGAATGGACAGCAGATTGGGATGGAAGCCTGAATGGCAGACATGCATATAAATTGTTTAAGATTCCAATGAGAACGTGTCAGGTATCTAGATACCTAAAAATTCCTAGAAATAAGAAACTTCTTAGACTGCAACTGGGAATGGGATATTTCAGAACAGAAGAACCTTGCTGTGCAGAGTGTCTAGAAAAAGATAATATAGAGCATTTACTACTAAAATGTAGGAAGTATGAACAACAGAGAAAACCAGTATTAGATTATTTACAGACATGCAATTCATCCATAAATGTGGAACAGGTGTTAAGAATAGATACATCTAAAGAATTGCATAATATAGTAAAACAGTATTTTTTTTTTCTTCTTCTTTGATCCTTAGCCGCCGACCGTCAAAGCAGTCAGTGGCCATCACGCCTAGTGGCGTCTTGTAGGGCAACAACAAATTGATTCCACTTTGCTCGGTCGGTGGCCATCCTTCGTACAGTGCCCCAACTCTGGTTCATTCCCTGCATCTCAGCCTCCACAGTCCTCCGCCAGGTTGTTTTTGGTCGGCCTCTCTTTCGTTTTCTTTCAGGGGTCCAAAGCATAGCTGTTCTTGTGATGGCATCGGGGTCTCTTCTGAGGACATGACCAACCCAGCTCCAGCGTCTGCCAGCTATGATGGTGTGCATGTCCTCTTGCTTGCTACGAGTAAGCAGATCTTGGTTAGTGATGGTATTCGGCCAAAAGATTCGGTGAATTTTTCTTAGGCATGTTGTGTGAAAGGAGGACAATTTCGACATTTCCTTCTCTGTGACTCTCCAGCATTCCGCACCATAGAGAAGCACAGAAAGCACACAGCTCTGATATACGGTAATCTTAATTTTGTGCTTGTGCTGTATTGGGAGGACTTCCAGATGTTGTTTAGGCTAAAGAAGGCTGTTCTTGCCTTATTCATTCTGATGTTGATGTCTTTGCCTGCCTCGCCGTCTGGTGTTACTATGCTTCCTAGGTATGTGAAGGCATCTGTCTGTACCAATTGCTGATTCCTTACTGATATGGACTCAGGGTTGCTCACATTGAGCGTCATTACCTCAGACTTCTTTAAATTGTAAAAAAAAATCGCACGTTACGGAAAACAGTATATAATAAGAACTAACATTAATATATAATGATACTGTGAGGATAAGGGGTAGTCTGATGGAGTACTCGTGTGGATGATAGCAGATAGTTGGTGGATTTGATGTCATCTCGGACACCACCAGGCTTTCTCACCCCTTTCCATCTTGTTAACAGCAGAGCAGTTGTGAGAGACTTTACTTTATTTTTTAATTTGTTTGGTTTGTTTTCGTGTTTGTATTAGCTTGTTTTTTATTTTTATTGTTTGTTTGTTTCTTTAAAAGGGGGTGTCATATACAAATTGATTCACACAATTTTTGTTTTGATTTACTATATTTGGACTGAGTGGAGGGCACAAGAAGATATTATTTTTGGATATCAGAAATCTAATTTTATTGTCTTGAATCTATAACACTATATGTCCTAATTCTAACCAATCTAAGGTTTAACGGGATACTTTGTTTTAAAAAAGTGACAACATGTAATTTTGAAGGAAAAAGATAAGGAAGATAAAGAGAGCAAATACTGGGCAGTCTGACATCGTGGCATGGAAAGAAGTTAACAACTGGGGTCACGTTGCGCCAGCAGAAATGTGGGACGCTAGTCCGGCTTTCGCGCTAAACAGAGGATAAGTCCCGCCTCCCGCATATTTCGCTGCAGCTTTCGCGTTAGCGGGTGTGGAAGGAGACGAGGTAGAGACATCATGGAGGTGTGACAAGACGCGTAAACAGAAATGGCTGCGTGCGTGGTTACCGATACTATGACGGGTTGTCGTTATTTTTGTTTCACCGTAAATAGAGAAAATGGTAGAATGGGGAGAAAAAAAAACACACACACACAAATAGTAATACGGTACGTCTTACAAGGAGAAAGGACAAGAAAAACCTACGTTGCGGCCACAAGGCCTTCGTCAGGGACAGACAAACAAGACAGGAGGGGAAGAAAGAAAATGAGAATTAAGTATAGAACGTGAAACTATTAAAATAAGAGAAAAACAACTCCCTTATGTCCAGTCACATGTCCAGTCACAGAAGCAAGATGGCTGTCACTAAACCGGAAAGCGGAAGTCGATAATACATTAAAAACAAAAAATAAGAAATAATTAAAATAAGAACCGGAAAAGAGTGAGAGAAAAAAAAAAAAAAATATATATATATATATATATATATATATATATATATATATATATATATATATATATATATATATATATATATATATATATATATATATATATATATATATATATATATATATATATATATATATATATATATATATATATATATATATATATAAAGTGAGGGAAAAGCGATTTTAAAAAATAAATAAATAAATAAAAAATAAATAAAAACAAAAAAAATAAATTTAAAATGAAAAAGAAAAAAAAATATTTTAAATAAATAGATCTAAATAAAAAATAATAAAAATAAATAAATAAAATAAAAATAAATAATAAATAAATAATAAATAAATAAATAAATAAATAAATAAAAATAATAAAACAAATTAAAAAAATAAATATAAAAAAAATATATATATATAAAATGGGTGATCACATCAAAGTAGACAGTCATAATACAATAGGGACTAGATAGAGAAAGGCGTCTCAGACAAAAGAATGTTGGGTATTCAAACCGTGTGGTTTAATGCAACCCATAAGATGGATGAGGCGTTGTTCCTGGCGAAACCGACTGTTGGCGTCCGAGGAACAGGATCTGATGGCTGTCACCTGGATGTCAGTTGCACCGTGGTGGTCCGGGCCATTGAAGTGGATGGCCACAGGTGTGGATTTAAACTGAGAGATGTCGTAGAGGTGTCTGCAGAATCGATCGCCCAATCGTGTGCCCGTTTGGCCGATGTAAGTAATGGTGCAACGTTTGCATATAATAGCATAGATGACGTTGCGTGACTCACATGTGAAGCCATGGGTGATGGTGAACTTGGCGTTAGGGAACGAGACTGAACGTGTTTCGATAACATACTGACATGTCTTACACCGTGTTCGGTTACATGGCTTGGTCCCAAAGTGGCCATCGTTGACGGTTTTCAAACGGCTGTGGACTAGGAGGTCCCTCAAATTGTTGTCCTGTCTATATGCCAGCAAGGGTGGCTCACTAAACGCTTCCAGCGCCTTTGGGTCAGCTTGGAGGAGAGGAAGGTGACGATACAGGATTCTTTTGACAGCAGTGTTGTGAGGGTGATAGGTCATTATTAACTTGACTCTATCAGAGGAGGTGTTATGGCGGGGTTTGAGGGCCTCTAGACGTGAGATAGGGAGAACACGCTCTAAGGCAGAGGTAAGAACATCCTCTGGATACTGTCTGTTACGAAAGAAGTCCAACATTTCTTGTGATCGGCATAGAAAGTTGTCATCATCTTGGCATAACCGACGGAGACGGAGAAGTTGTGAGAAAGGCAAGGAGTCATGACAAGCCGGAGGATGAGAGGAAGTATAAAGGAGGTAACTGTGTGCATCGGTGGGTTTGTAGTACACCGAAGTGGTGAGGTGGGGGGGAGTGATGGTGACAACGATGTCGAGGAAATTAACAGAGACAGTGGAGATGTGAGAGGTGAATTGGATCGCAGGGTGGAAGTTGTTAATGAAGTTAATGAACCTAGATAGGTCAACCTCTGGCATATCAGTGAGACCTATGCCATCATCTATGTATCTAAGATACATCAATGGAAAAGGTCCAGGATACTGCTGCCACACCTGATACTCCAGGTAGCCCATGAAGAGGAAGGCATAACTGGGACCCATCTTGGTGCCCATGGTGACTCCACTAATTTGGTCAAAGAACTGTCCATTGAACTCAAAGGAATTGAGTCGAAGGACAAGTTCTGCAAGGCGCAGGAGAGTCTCTGTAGCAATAGAGGGGTGCGTGCGCTGGTCCAGGAAAAACCGGAGAGCACGGAGACCATCAAAGTGGGGAATGGAAGTGTAAAGCGAGCAAACATCTAACAAAAATAAACGGTAGGTACAGTCTGGGGAAAGCTGGATAGAGGAAAAAGTAGTAAGAGCATGGTTTGTGTCCTTTAAGAAGGAAGGAAGCTACTCTACAATAGGCTGGAAGATGCCGTAGAGGAAGTCTGATATATGTTCAGTAGGGCAGGCACAGGCAGAGACAATGGGCCTCCCAGGGTTAGAGGGTTTGGCTTGCCCAGACAACTATTGTCAATACGGAGATGAGAAGCGCTAGAAGGTAAGGACTTATGAGCGATAAGACTTTTGATGGTGTCATGGACCAGACGATTGTTGAGGACTGTCACATCGTTGTCACGGCGCTGGTAGAAGGAGCTGTTGGTGAGCTGCTTATTACCTTCTTGGAGATACAGGTCCTTGCGCCATACCCCAATGGCACCTCCTTTGTCCGCCGGTTTGATAACAATGTCATCACTGTGGCGGAGCTTCGAGAGGGCATGAGACTCATCAGAAGACAGGTTGGAATAACGCAGGCGTTGAGGTTGGAGTTGCTGAATGTCATGGAGGGTTTTCTGAATATATAAATCCAGAGCATGGGAAGCCCCAGGAGAGGGTGTAAAATTCTTATTCTTGGGAGGAGCGAAGCGTGCAAAGGCATCATCTGATTCAGCCTGCGATCTATGAGGATCATTGTTGTGGAAATGGAACTGAAGTCGCAGACGGCGATGAAACCGATGAACATCTTGGAGGAGATTGTACTGATCAGAGGATGGTTGGAGAGGGACAAAGTGCAAGCCCTTGCTGAGGACCGAAAGCTCACCCTCAGAGAGGGCAAGATCAGCTGGAATACAAACAACCTGGGAACGAGATGGAGTAGAGGAGGCAGGGACAGTATCAGGGGTAGGACAGAGGCAGGAAAGTTTGTCCTTTTTGTGTATGGATAAAAAATCATACAGTTGTCGGTTGAGGGCATAGATAATAATGCGGATAATGGGGAAGGCAGGAAAGTAGCTGGAGGTGAGACTACGTAAGCGGAGTAGAAGCTGAGACTGCTGAGCACTGATATCTGCCAGGAGGCGGGAATGGATAGCTGCGACCGCCCGCATACGCTGGAACCCACATGTGGTCTCGATGCGCTGTAAGAGGCGATGTTCGCGAGGGTGAAGTAGGCCAGCCGAGGGGTGAAAGTGAGAAGTGAAGCCATGAGGGAGAACTTTAAGGCGGAGGCAGGTGCGGATAAAGTGGAGATGGCAAGTGAATCTAGTTTTCTTGAATGTAGCAAATGCAAAATCAATTGCAGTGCGAGATATATCAGGTGGTAAGAGGCTGAAGGAGGTGGTTATAGAAGACCGAAGTGAATTAATGAAGTGTTTCAGTGAAGGCATAGTGGTAAATCGAGTGAGACCACACACAAAAATAAAAAAATAAATAAATAGAATATAAAAATAATTTAATTTATAGATACAAAGAATAAATAAAAAATAATAAACAATGAAAGTAGGTGAATGGATCGAAAGTAAGAGAGGAGATAAAAGTGAAAAGTGAGCAAACAGGTAGACAATGCAGTCAGTTATGGGGTATGATATAAGTATATGAGGAGAACTGCCGTAAGACGGGGGTAAAACAATAGAATGGGGAAAAAACAAAAAAAAAACACACAAATAGTAATACGTCTTACAAGGAGAAAGGACAAGAAAAACCTACGTTGCGGCCACAAGGCCTTCGTCAGGGACAGACAAACAAGACAGGAGGGAAAGAAAGAAAATGAGAATTAAGTAGAGAACATGAAACTATAAAAATAAGAGAAAAACAACTACCTTATGTCCAGTCACATGTCCAGTCACAGAAGCAAGATGGCTGTCACTAAACCGGAAAGCGGAAGTCGATAATACATTAAAAACAAAAAATAAGAAATAATTAAAATAAGGACCGGAAAAGAGTGAGAAAAAAAAAGAGAAAAATGAAGTTTATGTAATATGCTGTTTCAAAAATACTGCATGACTTCTTGATGAAAATATACACGATGATATTTAATATATAGGTTTGTGATTTCGCTATCATGGAAGAGGAGATGTATAGTTGTATCTTATGGAGTGGGAAAAAATAACTAACAGCACATGTATATGATGCGGCGCTGCAAAAACGCGTGGCAAGTAAACGCAATTTAAAAAAAAAATTATTGTATCAGAATTCTCATATTGTCCACTCATAAGCTTCGTGGCTCAGCCCTTACACTTTTTCTTTATCTTCATAGTTACCCTACCAATTCTTCGCTCGACGGCTACATTTCCGCGCACTGATACAACAGAGTGCTCGGATATAAACAAGACATACAGTAGTCCTTACCACTGTGACCGGGTGAAGATCGTGATAGTGGATTTTGTGGAAGGGATGTAATTCTGTATTTTACTTGATATAAGGGAAAAAATCCCAGGACTTTTCTTATTGTGTTTCTTCTGGTAAATACTGGTTAATCACCAGAGTTAGTAATTCCAGAAGGGAGGAACAACCCAGGTAATTGGTAGATCTTATAAGTGTCTTGATGGATTCTAAATTTGATCTTGAAGCGTTGAATATAATTGGCAACTCAAACAGTCAAGTGAAACTTCACTAGAACAGATTACTTGAAGGATCCAAATAGTTATATAAAAGGGTGTACTTTATTCAGTCCGTTTTATGAAAATGCAGCGATAGGAATTTCGCGCAAAACTGCCAGCTTTAGAGACGAAAGGCTGCTTATATACTACGTTTTGTTATCAAATCGAAATGAAAATGCGATTCGAGATAATTATAACTAAATCGAACTTACTTCAGGTTCATAAATAATCGTGGCAGGGGTTAGTGCTGGTTCACTTAACCATCCTGACATAGGAATTATTATCCAAACCGTTGTCAGAGTTCTTTAGAGTCATGAAACCTAAACTAAAGAACGCCCTATGCTCTAGCATTGAGTTACTGCAAGCGGTGTGTCTGTATCCATCAGTTTTTATACTTGTCTGGTGCTATGGCTTGCCAGAGAAATTTCTCATTGGAAAACCGGAAACTTTCAATGATTGGTCATAATTTGAAATAATCTTTTTACGTGTCTAAAATTATTGGTGATGATGACCAACCATTTTTAAAGTTCTAAATCTAAATGTTTTCCCTGACTTGTACATACCACACAAGATAACCCTTAACGAAACGGCTGACTCAATTGACCGCCGAATGGATAACTATCAGGGATAGATTTTTCGCACGTCATCTCTTTTACGCCTGCACACATAACTTTAAATGGGCAGAGCATTAAAAGACAAGACAGGCTGAAGTATCTGGGAGTAACGTTTGATCGTGGGCTATCATTCAAGTATCATGTCGAACTGATCACACAGAAGTGAAGAAGCGAGGACTGGCAGCCTTAAAAACAATTGCTGCTGCGCGCTTGGAACAGAGACTATTTGTTATCCTGTGTCATCAGCTCGTACCTATACCTTGTAGCGGTATTGCAGCTTGTGTACCCTGACAATCCCCAGAGCTATGCCAGTGGGAGTTTTACTCCTGGTAGGTTCAACCAAGCTGGACTGGTCTGCGTGGGTAGGGGTCAGACAAAAGCTGGTACCCTGGTCCTCCAGGTTGGGGGTTTTAGCACAGGGCCGACACCCCTGTCTATGTAAAAAAAATCGCACATGTTACGGAAACGGCAACAAATGAAAAAACTTTGATGCGGGACGGGCATCCGGAGTCTCAGGCTCGTATGACTGACAGTGGTGAAAGCCGAAAGGAAGCCACTGGCATGAAAACGGATGCCCAGATCGCAAAACACGAAACCAAAATTGGTTTTTGGAATGTCAGAACTATGAATGAGGCAGGAAAGCTGAGACAGATCACAGCAGAGATGAGGAATTACAAACTACATATCCTGGGAATAAGCAAGAGCAGATGGACAGGCATGGGGAGAATAAAAACATCTAAAGGGGAAACAGTACTTTATTCTGGTAGAGAGGATGGTCAGCTCGACGAAGGTGTAGCCATTATCCTTAAGAAAGGAATGAAAAGGTCTTTACTGGAATGGAAACCCATTAACAACAGACTAATAAGAGCAAGACTGAGAGGGAGATTCACCAACATCACTATTATACAGTGCTATGCACCAACAAACGACAGCGATGAAGAGATCAAGGACGAGTTTTATCAACAGGTACAAAAGGAAATGGAAACTGTACCCAGGTACGATCTTATTATAGTAATGGGAGACCTAAATGCAAACGTTGGAACACACAATAATTATAACGAAAGAGTAATGGGGAAATGCGGCAGTGGAATAGTAAATGAGAATGGGGACAAATTAATAAGCTACTGCAGTATTAACAACCTGGTCATTGGAGGAACACTTTTTCAACACAAAGAAGTGCACAAGTTAACATGGGAATCACCTAACGGACGAGACAAAAACCAGGTAGATCACATAATGATCAATGGCAGATGGAGACATGCACTACAAGACGTGAAAGTAAGAAGAGGCGCAGATGTGGGAAGTGATCATCACCTAGTAGAAGCAAGACTGAAGGTGAAACTCAGAGCTGCTGGACCAGTTGCAGTCAAACAGAAAAGATATAACATCATGAAACCTAAGGACCCTCTCACCAGAAAAGCGTTCGTGGTCGACGTAAAGAGACGATATCTGATTACCAAAAGCCAGGAAAAAACAGAGACTGACGATGTCGACCAGAAATTCAACACCATCTCAACAATATACAAAGAAAGCAGCAAGTCATGCTTGGGATTCCAGGAAAGAAAGAGCCAAGACTGAATAACACAAGAAACGCTAAACACCATAGCTAAGAGAAAGGAAAAGAAAACAGAAGCTAAGTCTCCCAGGTTAACGGCAATATATGGTGAACAGTACAGTCAACTGGACAAGGAAGTAAAACGTCAAACCCGTGCTAACAAAAGGACATTTCTGGATGACCTTGCAAGACAGGCAGAAGAGGCAGCACTGAGAAATGAACGAAGCACAGTTTACAAAATAACTAAAGCTATTAGTGGAAAACGAGGTGCAAACAACATAAATTTAGTAAGAGACAAGCAAGGAAATCTCATCACCACAGCATAGGGGCAGGAAACAAGATGGGCAGAGCACTTCAGAGAAACACTGAATAAGGAATCACCAGAGACTCAGCTGAATGTTCCTGAGGCTGAAAGTGACTTAGACGTAAATACAGACATTCCACGAAAAGAAGAAATCATCACAGCTATCAAAGGACTAAAAATGGAAAAGCGCCTGGTCACGACAATCTAAATGCTGAGCTATTCAAGATAGACCCTGAACTAGCAGCAGAACTATTAGAACCCCTATTTGCACAAGTCTGGGAAACTGAGACAACACCAACAGAGTGGAGTAAAGGAATAATTGTCAAATTGCCCAAGAAGGGCGACCTTGCAGACTGCAACAACTGGAGAGGAATTACCCTCCTCTCAGTTCCCAGCAAAATACTAGGCAGGATAATCATCCAGAGAATTTCAAAAGCAGTTGACCATAAACTGAGGAAAGAACAAGAGGGCTTCAGAAAGAACAGAAGATGTGCAGATCATGTATTTACCCTCAGGAACATTATAGAGCAGTGCTCAGAATGGCAGAGACAGCTGTACATTAACTTTGTTGATTTTGAAAAGGCTTTCGACAGCATACACAGGGACAGCCTATGGAAAATTCTGAGGGCTTATGGAATTCCCAGCCGCATTGTTTCCATCATAAAAAGCCTCTATTCTAACTTTACGCGCAGTGTCGATCTTCTTCTTCTTCTTCCTCGTTCGTCCTGAAAAGGACGTTGGTTGCGTTGTGTCTGTTTACGCCGGAGCTGTGATATCTGCACCTTTCGGTCGACACATCCGACTTCAGCACGGAATTTTTTGGGACCGGGTTTGCCTTCTTGTAACTTTCGAAGTGAAAACAGGAGTACGACAGGGATACCCCTTATCAACAACATTATTTTTGACAGTCATAGATTGGGTGATGCGCCAGACAACAGAGGGCAGTCCAAGAGGAATTAGATGGACAACGTTTTCTACACTGGAAGACCTGGAATATGCAGATGACATTGCACTACTCGCACATTCACATCAACACATTCAAGACAAAACCGATAGACTGAATAAGTATGGCCAGCAGGTTGGCCTGAACATCAATTTGAAGAAGACAGAGGTCATGACACTAAATGTGGGCAATCCTGAGCCAATAACAGTAAGGAACCAGAAGTTAGAACAGACACATTTACTTACCTAGGATGCACAGTAACACCTGACGGCGGAGCAAGCAAGGACATTAACAACAGAATGAATAAAGCGAGAACAGCCTTTGCTGTTCTCAACTACATTTGGAAGTCTTCCCAGTACAGTACAAACACCAAATTAAGACTGTATGAGAGCTGTGTACTTTCTGTGCTTCTCTATGGCGCGGAATGTTGGAGAGTAACAGAGAAGGAAATGTCGAAACTGTCCTCCTTCCACACAATCTGCCTAAGGAAAATTCTCCGAATCTTTTGGCCAAACACCATCAGCAACCAAGAACTACTTATTCGGAGTAATCAGGAGGACATGCACACCATCATAGCTGGCAGACGCTGGAGTTGGGTTGGCCACGTCCTCAGAAGGGACCCTGATACCATCGCAAGAACAGCTATGCTTTGGACCCCCGAGGGAAAGCGAAAGAGAAGCTGACCAAAAACAACTTGGTGGAGGACTGTGGAGGCTGAGATGCAAAGAATGAACCAGAGTTGAGGCACTGTACGAAGGATGGCCGCCTGCCGAGCAAAGTGGAATCAATTTGTTGCTGCCCTACAAGACGCCACAAGGCGTGATGGCCACTGACTGCTTTGACGGTTGGTGGTTATGGATCAAAGAAGAAGTCATCAGCTCGTGATTTCAGTAATCGAGTACGAGCTAGGAATACTCACGCTGTCAGTGTCACAATGTGAACGACTGGAACGCATTCAAAATGAAGGGATGCGACTAGTTTTGGGCTGTACGCGTGATACCACAATGAGATACATGCTCTGATTGCTGTCGATTAGATCCAGATATGCGATGGCCCTGGGAAAAGCCTATATGAGAACGTAGCTGACATCAAAGGAGCGAGAATCAAGAGGGAAATGTCATAGATGGCACAGGCAGAGGCTACGAATGGTGAGGTGACCAGGGTTGAAAATGTATATGTGACGACAGGATTTAAGTAAGATAGTGAAAGCGACAGATTCCGTGAGAGAATCAAGGGCTGTTCTATTAAGAATGATATCTGCTGACACATCAAAGAACACTTTTCTCACAATCCGGACAGTTCACTCTTGTGAAACCGAAAAGGAATATTTAGTAGAAAGGTTATCTGTATATCTCTCTTGAGTTAGTTAACTAGAGACAGAGGATTGTTATTCTAGTCAGAGTTTTATCCCTTCCCTGATTGATTTAATTGTTATTCCATTTACAATTATTTTACGGCTCGAGCCCCCAGGTAAAAGATCAAAGAATTTATCTTATCAAACTTATTACCACATTGAAGACAACAACCATACATCTGACAAGTTACAAAATAAAGCAGACACGGTTGGTTTAGTTATTCAAATATAAAATAGAATTTTCAAATGGAAAAAAAAATCAAATGGAATCCCACTATACAGAATGACAGTTACACTGGTATTATTGCACACTTAGTGTTACATTAGGCAAGTTTCATCAGTTGGTTTCAAAGTTTGTGAAGTTGTACGTTTCGCTTCTCAATAGATGTTGTTTGTTCCTTAACTTTTGGGAGATTTTGTTGGTCTTCTGGGTTTGATGTTGGCGGTTTTTGACTCAATGGGTTGCCTTGGCTGTGGTCTGTTCTATCACTGCAGTCTCGTAATTCAGCACATTTGGTTGATACTGCATAAGGACTTTCAGTCTTTACTATTAGGGCATTTCATGCTATTATTATTCAGAAGGAACCGTCAACGTGTTGATGATGGCAGTTGATTGAGCGATTGGGTGTCATCCCAGATACCCATCTTTCCTACCCTTCTCACCCTTGTTGACAACTTGGCAGTTGTGAGAGACATAGTTTTGTTTGTTTGTTTGTTTTTAAGGGAACACACACAAACATTAACACAATTTTACATTTTTGTTATTTACTCTATTTGAACTGAGTGCAGTGGGAAGATGATACCATATTTTGCTACTGAAAATAAAAATTATTATCTTGAAAAAACTGTACGATATATCCTAATTATAACCCATCAAAGGGTTGAACGGTGTATTGTTTTTTCTATTAAAAATAAATAAATTATAGAACCATAGTACATGACTCTGCAGCACATAGTCACAAGATCAAATTAGATAGAATTCAGCACCAAGCATTATGTACAATTGCTAGTGCAGTCAGATCAACATCGCAGGGTGCTCTGGTGATGTTTGTGGTACTGCATCTGCACGACTTTATTGTCTGAAAACACACTTAAGAATACATACAGGAAAGAAGCCTTACCAGTGTGATGTTTGTGGTGCTGGGCTTAAACTATCTGTTACTCTGAAAGGACACAAGAATAAGCATACATAAGATATGCTTTAATTGTGTAATGCAGTGGTTCCCAAAATGGGCGGTGCCGCCCCATGGGGGCTTTGGAAGGATCCAAGGGGGAGATACGGAAAAAATGGGCCAGAGGGGGGCGTTCAGTAGTAAACAGTGAGCGTTTAGTAGTAAGGGGGGGGGGGGGTTCAGGATTTGACAAGCTAAATTCAGTACGTGCGGGGGAGAAAGGAATTGTGGATTTGAGAGACAGCATCAGTGAAGCGGGGACGATGTGGATGGTTGTATTACTAGGATCATTAAGCAGGGCATAGTTTCGTCTATGCGTGTCGTTCTGAGCTCAGGTAACCATCGCTGACCATAAACGGTAATCGGGAACTGCTAGGAAAAGAGGTTAACCAAACACCTATTGTCCATTCGTTCACTCCTGAAGGAAGAGAAATGACCCGTGCCGATGGCATGGACGAAATTAGATACATGCTGGTGATTCAGAAAGTACCAACTTTGCTTTGTTGCGGAATTTATTGTCTCAGTATTTGCGGGGGCTAGTGGTAACTGAATATTCGCAGATTGGTAATAAATAAGAGAAAAAGTTCAAGGGAGCAAGTTTTTAACTTTACTTGGCAGTAGAAATCAGTCTTTGAACCTCTGAACCGGTTTTCCTACCTTACATTCAGACTTTCATAAATCGACTGGCGTGATGTACGTTTCCCGTCTATTTCAACTTTGCGCTGGCTATGAGCAAAACCAACAAACTTTCTCAGCTTTTCTTGTGAACAGTGGTTTCAAATAAGCGTGTACCGGATATCAAACAATTTCATCCTGTCGATAAAGTAAGTTTTCTTACTTATATTTTTTGTTTGTTTGCACAGAGCTAGCATCAGTTTTACTAACATTAATTAGTTAATTTATCAGATACATTTTGATACAGATTTGCGGCATATTGAATATTGCTGTTCAATCCATTATATTACATCCTTTTAATTTGTTACCGGGATCTCCACACTTTGCAGTTAGGATACTGTCTCCCAATTTTTAAATCTGAAGACCAATCAATATAGTGCGTTATTTTATATTTTATTCATATTAAATAACTATTATTATACTTTATGAAATGATTATTGGGTTACTTCAGTGTTGGTGTGGCTGTTGCTAATTGTGGTTTTTTTTCTGATTGTTGTATTTTTCTAATTTATTTATGGTTGTGGTTAAGAAACTTTATAAAATAGAAGAGTAAACTGGTAAGAACATCTGTGTCAACATTTTTGTAAAGCCACTTTTAAATCAGTTTTTGTTGTTTACTCGACGAACATTTTTCTATCTGCAAAATTGTAAAATCAATTCTTTGTTCCAGAATTCAGAACAAATATGGCAAAAGCAGAACAAACCAAAAAGAAGTGCAGACAATACAGCGTGGAATATCTGAAATATGGATTTACTCTAGCACTAAATAACCAACAACTGCCAATGTGTCTATTATGTGAGAGGGCTTTTTCAAATGAGGCGATGAAACCTTCCAGACTACTTGAACATTTGAAAAAAAATTCACCCAGATAAAACAGATAAAAGTTTGACATATTTTCAGTCACTTCATGAAAACTTTCAGAAACGTAAAACTGTCCATGACATGTTTGTCAACACTTCCAACAAAGCTGTGATGGTTTGCGAGCTTCATACAAAATTTCATTGCTGACAGCTAAATCTGGAAAGTCTCACACATTTGCAGAAAATTTGATTTTACCAGCTATAAGGGAGTTTGTGAGTATAGTTATGCATAAATCACCTGAACAAATAATTAAAGCCATTCCGCTCAGCAATACCTCTGTTCAAAGAAGAATAGATTAAATGACTGAGAATGTTGAAAATACATTGTGCAACATACTTAGGACAACAGAATTTGCATTGCAGTTGGATGAGTCAACTTTGCCGGGCAATGAATCTTTGCTACTTGCCTATGTTCGCTTCGTAAAAGATTAAAGCTTGGTTCAAGAGTTGTTATTTGCTAAGCAACTAGTAACGGATACAAAAGGAGAGTCAATATTTCGTGTAGTAGAGAAATTTTTCAAAGAGAAGGACATTCCGCTTACTAACATTCTTGCTTATGCAACAGATGGGGCACCATCAATGATAGGTTGTTACCGCAGGTTTATCGCTTTCTTAAAAGAAGCTGTACCTGGTATATTTACAATACACTGTGTTATTCAAAGACAACATCTTGTCGCAAAAAATCTAAGTGATCGGCTTCACAAATCGTTAAATACTGGTATCACAGCGATTAACAAAATTAGGTCCCATGCTCTCAATTCTCGACTATTTCGAGAGCTTTGTACTGAGAATGATGAACAGTTTGAACGTTTGCTGATGCACACAGAAGTCAGGTGGCTCTCAAAAGGAAATTGTATGAGACGCTTTTATGCTCTTTTTAAAACTGTGGTAGAATTCTTCAAAGACTTGCATGCTTCACTCAGCACAGAACTAATGAATATCAGGCATGACATTGCATATTTGTCAGATTTATTCACAAAGTTTAACTAAATAAATCTACAATTGCAAGGAAATGATATTAATCTTATAAAAGTCAAATCTGTCATCTCCACGTTTCTGGCCAAATTAACGCTATTCAAACGTAATATTGGCCGTCATGAGTTAATTCAATTTCCCAGCCTCTTAGAGTTGGAAGAGAAAGACAAAATACCAGAGGATAATCTTCAAGTATATTGTGCACACCTAGATATGCTGCATAAAGACATGTCTCAGAGGTTTCAGGATCTTCTTTTAATCACGATTCCAGACTGGATAATAAATCCTTTCCTGGACACATGCAGTGAGGAACTAGGAAGTGTGGAAGAGGAAGTGATATCGCTACAAAATGACGTTGAGCTTAAGCCAATGTTCAAGAAATCATATCAAGCCCTTTTTTGGAGACAGAAAGAAATCTCTGAACATTACCCTGCAGTGTGGGGAAAGGTTAAGATGTTCTGTATTGCCTTTCCAACATAGTATTGGTTTCAGCGCGGTTGTCTAACTTCTTTCAAAGCAGAGAAACAGACTGCAGATTACTGAACGTGGGGATCTGAGACTCCTTCTAAGTAACTTTCAGCCTGATGTTGAGAAGCTGATATCACTACACCAGGCACATCCATCTCACTGAAGTTAAAAATAAAGTAAGTTTATTACTAATTTACTTTCGCATACTGCTGTTTGTTTTACTGCATTAAGTAATTAAGTTTTTCTTTTTAAATTAAGTTAATAAATAAGCGTATGTGACGGACAACTCAGCTGTCCCTGAAAATTGTTAGATGATATGGAAAGCACCTCCCGTATAAACTCAGTTAACCCTGAATATTGTGGTATTTTTTTCGTCAATGGGGAATTCTTCTACCTGGGCTCGATTAGCATGCATAACAGAAAACGTGGGCTCATTAGAAATGCACAACTCTTCAACGTGGACTCATTAGTATGCAGCCTTCCACCTAGATTGTCAACACGTTGGCTACTTAATGTGTAGACTGTTATCTTGTGTGCTATCAGAACATCGCATTGTCTAAAAGGGGAGGTAAAGCCATGCCTACTGAACCCTCTAGAGCGATCAGAAGCAGTTATGTCCCCAGTGTGCCAGTCCTCTTTTCTTTCTTACCGCCTTATAGACGTTGGCTAAATCAAAAGAAGGGAGCCGCGCACGATCTAAGACGACGACTATCTCAGAGCAGACAAAGCTAGTCTCTCACAGGAATTTCACATCTCTGTGTCAACCAGAAAACCGCTCGAAATACGAAGCGAACAGGCAAGACGAAACAACCACAGAATTGGATAACTGGACAAGGAGCGGGCGGCTAGCATCTCAATTTTGCCCGGAGATGAAGAAAGGTGTGAAATTCTAACATGCCCCATTTATCTTCTACTCGTTTCATATAAATTAAGATCACTGTAAAATGCAGTTATCATTCGTTTTTGCCAGAGATTAAGATTCACTAGCGTATAGTTGAATTTTGCTAGATTTTCATCTAAATTGTTGGCTATAATTGGAGTGAATTCTTTCTGTGCAGATGGTAATATATACATTAGCTTCAAGTGATCAGTGGTCTAGTTATTTCATTTTATTTCACTGGATTTTGGTGTAAATTTAAACATACTAAATAAACCCATTTCAAAATTCTAGTGCAAACTAATGTTACATCTATAAGTTGTTTTCCTAATACAATAGACGCGTAAATTAATTTTGCAGCCATTAAGGGAATTATAACTATTTAATACAGTTTAGTTCTGTACATATAGATGTGTGTTTTAACTATTCATGTTTTTCTATCTTTTATACAGAATGATCATTCAACCTTGCATCCCAGCAATTAATTAATTAATTATATACAGAGTCCTGCCGACTCAGTTCGATAACTCCAGTGACTTATGAACATTATTTAAAATTTAATCTTTGTGGCGATCCTGTTGAGATTCAGCTATCTGAAGGTTTGCAGAAATAAAGCAACCCCAAAGACTGTTTTAAAATCCCAATTCATAAAGTTGTTTTAAAGTTAAACTGGAGAAGAACACTTGCCAGTAGCAATATTTTACTTGCTGCTCTATTTGTGAATGAGAACATAGATCTCCCTGAACACTGTTCATCAAGTACTTTCACTAGATTTTTACACAACCGCGAAGAAACCATACCACAGTGTTTAGTCTTTATCATCAAGCTTAAGAAGTTTTCACCACCAGAGGCAAACCTAAGATACCCCACCAGTCTCACCACCTGTACCTACGACCGTGCCATTCCCTTGGAACTTTTTACATATAAACATAAAACAGTACATTAGGCTTCAACGTCCAGCGATTTCGGGACACTTTGTTAACTTCAAAAACCCGCTAATCTGGGGCTGTACACAGAAGAAAAGACCTTTACCTATGCCAATGTTTTAGTGCTGTTTTTCATTGTAATTTCTACGGAGTGCCAGATTCTACGAATCGGTAAGTGTGTGTGTATGACTGAGTGCTGGCCATCACGAGCGTGCTTGAATGACAGGAGATTTAATTTTTCCACCATTACAATTAGTTCTACATGGTAATATTTTTTCCGTATTCATTGTATTGTTTTCTTTAAGTGGGATTTCCTAACTTTGTTTATTTTCCCCTCCCTTATGTCTGTTTAGTAAAGGGAAAACTTTTGGAGAACAATAAGATTTTTCTAACCCTACTCAGTATGGTAACACCTCCTTTCAGAGTAATTAAGTCTACTGTTGGGTTACTGTTGCGTGCATATTTTGACGCACATATTACAAAAATACGATATGGCTATTTAATATGGAAAATATATATTTGCATTCATTTGTGTATGAAAATGCTTCCTCTGGCAAAGCTAGATAATTCATGATTGATTTACACTTTTGATTATATGAGTGATCGTTCTTGATATTGATCCGGCGCATGGATATTGTATTCATGTCCGTTCTTATTTGTTCGGGCCAGAAAATAGATTAATTTTGCTTGTTATGTTTATGGCCTGAATTCATGTGTACTACTTGTCTAGTGCAAGTAGATTCAGTCGTATATTGTATACCTTTGTATGTTCAGGTCGGACTATATTCTTTCTGCCAGAATCTAGCGCAGGTTTTCGTAGTCCTGCTGGGTTGTAAAGAGTTCCGATAATGTCGCCAAGAAATGGCTGAGTGCTTTTTCCAGGGCTGGCACTGTTTAAGGTTTAACAGTGATTCATAGATGTTTTTCTAGGAGAAGTTTGTGTCTCTGCAAGAGTCTATTTGTCAGAGATCCTCCTCATATGTGTGATTCGGACTCCAGTTATGCCAGACCCTAATTTTGATAATCTCGAGTCAATTAGACCTAGATGGAACATTGTGCTTCGTATCGCTAGGGTTGTGTTTTGTATCGACGAAGATGACAGGCTTTCCTACAGCAGTTATGTCTACGTGAATTAACTTGATTACTGTAGAGCTGTATGGAAAACTTTATGAAATTATTTATATGCACATTATAAATTAACTTTGGCTTATATCTACCTTCCTACGAGTGAGTGAGCGACAACTCAGGAAGGCGGCCATGTTATATTCCTGTCATCATATCTTTTGATCACTGTCAAGAGAACAGATTATGTATCCTACTATCGGGCAGTGGTATCAAGATCTTGTTATGAGGTGAAAACCCACTATCATGGTTTATGAGTGTTATACAAACATTGGACATATTTCAGCTTAAGAACTTAGCTATGAAATGAAGGTTCGGCCAATGACTTTTGTATGTTTACCGATCCTCATTGACGCGTTCAGTCAGTAGAGGATACGGCGATTAGTTACCAGAACAGTGAATGCTACCTTGGGTTGAATGATATTTCACTACTACATGAATGTATCATCCACGATTCAAATAACCAATGAATGTATGTCAACATGTGTCCATGACTGTATCCGTGCTGTCCAGTTTGCGTGCCTTCATTAAACTATTGAAATGTCAGAGGCAGTTCAAGTCGTCATTGCATTACATGAGAGTGTGTGAGAGTTATTATCAAGAGGTCTGTTACACCGAACTACTACACCATTCGCGTTACTTGACACTCCCACTTAAGGTCTACATGACAGGTTCATTCGATGATGCAGAGGTAACCGAAGAAGACTTTCTTCAGTGATGATCAGTGCATGACCCAAAACATAACACCCGCATCCGGACATTCAACAGTGGCCTATACACAACAACACGTTTATTCTACAGTAGTGGCAAGGCCAGGCACATATAACATCCCTGACACTCTACAGTTACATCATCTATTTTTCTGATAATCACCTATCTTGGGACTGGGTTTATCTCTGACTATTACAAGCGGGAAGGGCGTATTGGATCTTACTCTACACACCCCCCACCCACCTTGTTATTTGTATTTTCTGTACCTATGATATTGTGTTTGTAAATAAATGATACATGTCGTGACTGACTTTTTTTTATTGATAAATAAACACGTAAAACGTATTTAGTACTGTGTTGGAATACCCAAGCCCACAATTACCCATATCTGTTTAAGATAGTTTGTATTTCACGTGCGTCCGTGTGTTTGAAGCACCAAATTGGTGTGAGCGCATGTGTGTTTGGTAACTGGCAAACAATAAGTTAGCCAGGAGAGTTTAGGAGTAGATTGAGAGATCACTATTTCTAAGACTCTTTCTCTCAAAATAAATTTACGACAGCGTATCTTTAGCTTTATATTAGAATGTGATAAACTGAGCAATTAGTTGTTACTGTATTAACAGTTGCTCTTATTTTACACTCTTTAAATTTTTGTATGTACTGTGGGGAAATGCAGGGGGGCGCTGGGGACATGCCCTGGGAGCCAAGGGGGCGGTGACCCAAAAAAGTTTGGGAAACACTGGTGTAATCATATTTTAGGAACTGAATTGACACATTCTGGTACAGGTCTACTGTCCTGTATCCAAAACTCTGATATTCTAAAACTTCAGAAAGTGTAAATTTTTGTTTGTTAAAACAAATAATAATAAATACGTTTTTGTGTGGTGTGAAATTGTGTGGAAAATTGGCCCAACCACATGCCAGGGTCAGCTTCATAATTTTGATCCTGAAATGCAAGTATTTAGCTTAAATTTATTTATGTTTCAAGTTTTATTTAATGTTTTCATGACAAATAAATAGTACTACAGAATTTAATCCGGCCATGTCATTTACCAGATACCAGACACACACCACTATGTTGCCCAATTCTTGATCAATTAATAGGCAACTTGCATTTCAAAACAACCCGAGTCCGCTGTTGTTTATCAATAATTATTTTTGAACATGCTCAAAAGAAAGATAAAAACGAAAAAGTTATTGTTAATGTGGTTTTGTTCTCAGATAAGTGGCTGCTTATTATTTACAAGAAAGCTAATGCTGTAAAAATGGTTACGGTAACCTTTTGGCATTAGAATTTAGGCACAGGCTTAGGCTGTGGAGATAGATAGGTAATGCCCAAATTAAATTTTTGCACTTTTGATTAAAAAAAAATTTGTAAAAGACAATAACATAAGATAGACGTTGAGGCCTTACATTAAAGACATAAAACAAACAAAAAAGAAGAAAAAAACAGCAAATGTTATGGGTGGAGAGTTGTAATTTTTCTCTATTGGGAGAGGGCAAAATCTTAAAATTTCACAATTCATAATGAACCCAATTTGCTGTTGTGTGTCAGTAATTATTTTTTTTAATGCTCAAAACAGGGGAAGAGTTACTAGGAAGATTGGTGTTAGTGATCATTTGTAATGAGATTTGTAATCAGGCTTACGGTTACTGGTTTAGCATTCGGATTTAGGTCTTGGTTTAGGATTCAGGGACAGAAAAATAGTAGGCACCTGTGGGCTGGTAGAAAAACTGCAGTTAGGAACTACAGACAGATGCACCGGTGGTATTGGTAGAAAAACTTAGTCCCTCTTCTTCAACCCTGGGGTGTAAAGTTTGAAGAAGTAGAAAACATTATTTCTTACTGTCTGTTGCAGGGATCAACAGTTAGGCTAACTTCATTCAGTTAATCCATTTGTAAGGTTTTGTTTGCATCTATGAACTCTGTATAGAGTAGAATTGTTTCAATACATCTTCAGTCTGCATGAACCAACAATAACAGTAATACAGATATATACATCAACAAGTTATGGAGATTTTAAAATAAATAAATAAATACAATTTGACCAACGTCTAAAGACAATTAATATTTTTAATTTAGTTTAAAAGGCAATCAATGCACCCTTTTTTGCATATTATTTTTGGTACACAGTAAAGGATGCATTAACTATAACAGGACACTAGAAGGCACAAGCTGCTGATGAGGCCATTGTAAGCATTTACTTGTTTGGGAAATACTGTAACAAAGAATCAAATGCAAGATAATTAAGCCTTAGAATTAGTATGCTGTAACAAACTATTGCTTCCTTACACCAAGGACAAGCACAAAGCATCCAAAAGAAACATGCTGTAATCTAATGTAAAGGTCAAGGTAGTCCTATAGCAGAAACTGCTGTAGGAAAGTGAAGTGTTAGAGACTTGACTAAACTAGGTCCAGCTTTTTATGATGTGGGACGATGACCAGTTCCCTTTCTCTCAGCCATTTGCCTTCCTTAACTCACGAGCAGAGTCAGTGGCCCATTCATGATTGGGTAAACTGAAGTGTGACACTAACAGGTTTCAATATCTGAACCCTGTAACTGTGCAGCAAGAAGTTCTCTAACTGCTTGGCCAATTAAATGTTCCTTAATGTACAGCACCATAATCAAATAGATTATATACTAGTACTATAAAACATTTACTGCACAGGTGTCAACAAAAGACCGATACAGTCCTAAAGGAGCTGAAAAGTATAAAAATATAAATAAATACATAAAGATAACTATGTTTCACATCAAATATAAATAAATACATAAAGATAACTATGTTTCACATCAAATATAAATAAATACATAAAGATAACTATGTTTCACATCAAATATAAATGGATAAATGAACAGTGTGCTGATATAGAAAGTCCTATCTGTAAAAATAGCAGCAAAACAATGAGAATCTAAACAAATAAATAACAGTCAAGATGAAGAAGGGATCATTCTTACAGAAGAAAACCAGTCCACAACAGATGGACAAGATGTTGATCTAAGCAGTGCACAGGCAAGTCAGTGATGGTCGTAGTGTCTTTACAATTTGCAAACTCAACAGACATCAAAGGAAAAATAACAACAATAGAAATACTAACCAAGATATGCAATACCATCTCACAGACAGGTATGTCCGACCAAATAGACTCAAGCATTCATACTTAAGAGTACTTAAAACAGGAAATTTACAACTATACACAAATTTAAAAAATGGTAAGCCTAACTTAAAGTACTTAAAGAAGGAAATTTACAACTACACACAAATTAAAAATATGATAAGTCTAACAGTCACCCAATCAAAATAATTTGTACAGTCATTTTAAACAGATAACTCCCCCATTATTTAACATAATCTTTGAAGGACAAGCTGATTTTCAGAAGGGAAGTAGTACCACAAAACATATGTTAAATCTAAGACTATTGCATGAGCAAGTATAAACATCAGTAACATCTGTATCACATCTTTGTAGACTCAAGGCAAAATATGGCAAAAATCATTATCAACAAAGATGACTTTGTGTTAGTGTAGAAGATAGTGATATTATGATGAAATTATGTTGTAAAGCAAAGTTTCTTAACCTGTGTTGTGCTTTATTGTCCAGGGAAGGTTCCAGACCCCTTTGATTGTCTAGTGAAGGCTACAAACATCTTTAGATTGTCTAGTGAAGGCTACAAACATCTTTAGATTGTCTAGTGAAGGCTACAAACATCTTTAAATTGTCTATAGAAGGCTACAAACATCTTTAGATTGTCTAGTGAAGGCTACAAACATCTTTAGATTGTCTAGTGAAGACTATAAACATCTTTAGATTGTCTAGTGAAGGCTATAAACATCTTTAGATTGTCTGGACCCCTTCTCAGAAAAAAATGTTCATAACACATAATTAGAAATGTTACGTTTTAAATTTAAGGTTATGAACATGGACCTCCAAGAGGTGCGTGGAAACAGGTTAAGAAACCCTGCTCTAAGGACATATCAGACAGCCCAGATGACAATGAAAATACACATTTTCTTTCTTAAGATAACAGTGGTTGTGATTCTAATGATGAAGGGGTACTGACTCACAGAATTACGACTGTCTGACAATGAAATCTGGCATGGCTAGTCATCAAATACTTCTATGCTTACTTTTCAAGCGCTGTCCTAATTCAGTATACCAGTAATGTAGCTAATATTAGTGGTCAGGATTGGAATTCTATTGACATCCCACTTAAAAAACATTTGGTTTTTCTAGCATTTCACGTAGTCTCCTTATTGACATATTATAGGGAATGGTCTGTCACAAGAGGGCCCTCCTTCCAAGCAGGGTAAGAGGACTCCTCACAAAGATTTCCCCCCAGAATAATGTGGAAGAGTCAGGAGAACTAAGAGATCAGATACTGGGACACATTATGTCATAAAGCATAAAGAGTAAACCCCCAGAAGGTGCAGCATATATGCAGCATAGGGGAAAAGGAGACTCGATACATCTTCTTCATTTGTGAGGCATACCTGCACTGACTTGATCGTTTCCAGAAAAAAACCACACAGCCAAGTTGTACTGAGATGGGGGTAGAAGACAATCCATTGCATCACCTACCATTTAATGGGTCTGGTGTGACCTCCACCTATGTTGAGCTTATGGAGTTGGGAGAGCCCTCTGGGTTTACAAGATTTTTTGATTTTTTTTTTTCCCTCGCTTGAGGTCGCATATTTTTTTCCTCGCATGAGGTCGCATTGTCCCCGCCTAAACCCGGCTCTGGTCAAGACCACATGTCCCAACACAAGAAGACCCAATGACAAACTGTGTCACTGTAGTGATCTTCTGTGTTCTCACACAAGAGACCTAATGACACATGAATGTCACTGTACCGGTCCCTGTGTCTAGACACATGATCCTAGCCAAAGGCCAGATATTAGGCCGTGGGGTTTTTACAGCATTATTCATGCTGAGTTTTGGAAAACATCCCTAACCACACACAGCTAAAGAGTAAAAACTCAAATCACTGGGGTTCGATAGAAGAAGATACTAAAAATAAATTTAAAATATATACATATTTATTCATGCATGCGCATTTTCCCCGTAAATAGAATTTGACTGAGGAAAATACTGCTCATATATAATATGTTCAAATAGAAATTAATGTAAAATGAATAAAGACAAACTGGACCCTTTTTATTTTAACTGATGTAATGGAAGCGGTGAAACTCAGAGAATACAAAATTATATTTTCACTATACACCACATACAAACTAAACCGTTAAGATTTCTCTCCTGCATGTTTCTTTGTGTGCATTTTCAAACTTAAAGAATGTGCGAACCCAACACCACAAATATCACACTTGTAAGGCTTCTCTCCTGTGTGTACTCTTTTATGCTTTTTCAGATTACAAGATACTGAAAACCCTACACCGCATATGTCACACTTATAAGGCTTCTCTCCTGTATGGATTCTTTGATGTGTTTTTAGATTACTACATCCTATACCACAAACATCACACCGGTAAGCTTTCTCTCCTGTATGTATTCTCTTGTGTCCTTTCAGATCACTAGTCCGAGTAAAACCAACACCACAAACATCACACCTGTAAGGCTTATGTCCTGTATGTACGCTCTGGTGTGCTTTCAGAATACTACGCTGTGAAAACCCAACACCACAAATATCACACTTGAAAGGTTTCTCTTTTAAATGTGTTCTTTTGTGTTTACACAAACTACTGTTATGTGTATATGCTACACCACAAACATCACACTTGTAAGGCTTTTCCCCTGTATGTATTCTTGAGTGTTTTTTCAAATCACATTGCATAGTAAACCTTACACCACAAAAATCACATTTGAAAGGTCTTTCTCCTGTATGTTTTCTACTGTGTATTTTCAGATTGTAACACCCTATGCCACAAACATTACATTTGTAAGGCTTCTTCCCTGTGTGCATTTTTTTATGTCTATTCAAATTACCATATCTTGTAAACTTTACACCACAAACATCACACAAGTAAGGCTTTTCCCCTGTGTGTGTTCTTCTGTGTTTATTCATACTACTATTATGTGTAAAGCCTACACCACAAACATCACATGTGTAAGGTTTCTCCCCTGTGTGAATTCTTATGTGTTTTTTCAAATCACTATGCATAGTAAACCCTAATCCACAGACATCACACTTGAAAGACCTCTCTCCCGTATGTATTCTACTGTGTGCTTTCAGATCATTACATCCTTTACCACATATATCACATAGATAAGGCCTCTCTCTAGTATGTGTTCTTTTGTGTGTACTCGTACTACTATTATGCTTAGACCCTACATGACAAACACTCCGCTTGCAAGGCTGCTCTCCAGTATGTATTCGTTTATGCCTTTTCAGATTACTACATCGTGAAAAGCCTACACCACAAATATCACATTTGTAAAATTTCTGTTTTGTATGGACTCTCTTGTGTCTTATTAGTGCAGAAGAAACATTAAATCCTTTGTCACAAACATGACACTTGTAATTCTTAACACGTACATTTTTTAACAATCTACAGCTTGTGTCAACCACACTAACTTCAGCATTTTTCTCATTAATTAAAACTGTGTCATGTGACATTCCTTCTTGTTGCACTGTCACCGTATAACCATTTTGGGTCTCACAAACATCAGTTGTATTTTCATAATAGACAATGAAGTCCACAGACATATTATTTTCAATTTTCCTTGACTCATTACAATGGTCATCTGTCAATACTGCAGCACTGGTATGATCAATCTCGAGTACAATGTCAGTAATGTTGATGCTCTGGTCTTCAGATAGTACACCTGAAATTATGAGATTTTCAAAATGTAAATGCCTGTAAGAGTGTTAATAATGTTAGAAACTTAAGAACAGTTTTAGAGAATGAGGTTGACAAGGGATTCTTCATTCATCGAAGGCAAACAAAACTACTGGTGCATCTCACATGTAAGCTCTTGGTATGTATTTTGATTGGCAGCCATTCTTCATGGCATTTTTACCCCTTGTTCCTACAAAGTAATGGCTAACAGGATTTAGGTTTAGAAGTTAAATTGTTGATCAATAAACACATGCTCAAGCTACGATTGTCTGCTTCACCACTGTGCACATGTGGATTAAACAAACTGCTGAGCATGTTCTACAGGATTGTCCTCTGTACGACCAGTTAAGAAAGATATACTGGCCCATTGACTCAACACTAAACTCAAAGCTATATGGATATTCTGTGCACAAGTCTGGATAATAACCCATTCATATTAAAGGGGTAAGTTGTAGCATGTACTTTTCTTATTTTTATATGTGCCTTTTAAATGTCTAAAATGCTTATTTTTATAAAGTTGTGTAAGACGCTGGCAACCTCATCATATAAAATTACTTGCTATATAAACCACCAAGAGCTGGTGACTGCTTTTTGCGGGCTTCTTCACAAGGAAGCAATAGCAGAGATAGCCCCATGCTCTACAGGGAACAGAAAGAGGATGATGATGATATCACAATGTATATTTCAGATGTCAACACTCAATTTCAGCTTGATGTATATATAATTATAATTCACTGGTATTCTTCTGTTCTCCGAACCCACTTTCATCTGACTTGAGGGTCTGAGATTTTACGCTCATGGGCATCGGGTAAAGTTCAGAGGAAGATGAAATGGTGGAGGAAAGCAGAGGACGCCTGATGCTTACTATTTTATCTATCTCTCAGTTGCTAGTACTAGCTACTAGTACTAAGCTCTGGACACCACTTATAACAGGCGGGACGAGAAGACGCTCAAAGCGGCAACATTTGCGGACTTTACCCAATGCAAAGAATGTGCTCCCAACAAGCCATTCGACTCGTGAGGAGAGAAGGAACAGTCAAGAGGTCACTGGAGAACCAGCATCAACTACACCAGTCTACAGCAACAACCCTTTGCTGGAAATGGATAGTTAAATGTTCTAATCAGCACATATTCTGGAAACTATTCCATCAACATTCCCACTTTCGATGAAGAGATAACCAATCTTTCTTAAAAGATCATATATAAAAGTATTTAACACTTTTCTAAAAGTTAACCATTTGCATTCTTTATTCTTGTTTCAATATATGTGTGTGTGCGCGCACGTGCATTTGTGTATGTAAATATAAATCCTTAGCTGAAGTTGATGACTTGGTTGAATGAATTTGATGTTCGCACTCGTTTGACTCATTTTTGTTTTTTAAATACTCATATACAGAATTAATACTACAATTAATACTTTGCTGAATTACCTTCAACTGAGGGCTTAATGATTAAGAGTCAAAAAAATATATATAAATTTAAAAAATAAAATGTATGGAATCAGTTTTACAAATTAATGGTACACAGGAAACACGGGAGGTTCACCCTTTGTCAGCCCCAGTTACAGACAGGCGACAAGTATAAGAAATATAAACAGGTCAAAGAAAAATACTATACAGACACTTGAAACACATAATAGGATGAGAAACACACATATGAAAGGCAATACAAACAGATGAAAAAGTAAACAACACATGTTATGTGCAGAATGAACAATAATAAAGCAAGAAAATTACAAAACCAGAAGAAAAAAAATCAATACAAGACATTCAACAATCAACAAAAATCAAAAGGGGTGATTGTAATAACAAAATAATAAGTCCTGAATAAAAGAATTTGATGCTGTAAGATCCGCAGAGGCTTATAAAGGTTATCAGTAACTAGTCAAATAGACTTCGTGCAATCTGTAAAACTGATTGTAAAATCAATTTTTAATGTATATATTTACTTCTTTACCAGTTTTACCAGCAGCCCTTTTATTTACTTACTTACAGGCAAAAATATTTATCTCACAGAAGTGGGCGAGGAATACGAGGGAAGGTCAAAAAGTAATGCCTCCTATTTTTTATGTATGTAAATACTGCATCGGTGTGCAATTTGTAAATTTAGCAGGATTCCTCAAATACTCTTCTGCACTGTATAGCATTACCAACCTGTTTCAGTAACAGGTGGCACCACTGTAACAGTTTAAAAATGGCTGCCAAAGACATTCGGTTAAAACAACGTTATGTCATAGAATTCCTCAATGCTGAAGGCGAGACCCCAATTCGCATCCACGAACGTTTGAAGAATGTTTATGGAGATTCAACAGTGGATGTTAGCACTGTCCGACGTTGGGTACATCGTTGTGACGAAGCTGAAGTAGGTCAATCCTCAATGGCTGACGCAAAGCGGACTGGTTGTCTGTCTACTGCAGTGACTCAACACAACATTCATTGAGTTGATGGAATCATTCGTGGTGATTGTCGGGTAACACTGGATGAACTTTCTTCCATGTTGTCCATTAGTAAAGGCAGTGTCCAGAACATCATTAAAGACCAGAGGTCATCTTCGGCGACTTTACCCATTAAAAGATCAGAGAACTGCACTACTGTTGCACAATAATGCCACGCCACACACCGCTAAATGCACCATTGATGCGATTGCAGAATTTGGATGGACATTATTACCACATCCCCCTTACAGTCCCGATCTTGCACCTTCTGACTTCCATCTGTTTGGACCACTGAAAGATCTTCGCGGACATCACTTTGAGGACACCGAGACCCTTAAACGCGCCGTATGCCAGTGGTTTAGGAAAAAGGACACAAATTTTTACCATGCGCGGATACATGCCCTTGTGAGAAGATGGACAAAAACTGTAACAAATAACGGAGACTACATTGAGAAATACATTTTTTAAGTTCAGACTTGGGGCTACATTTCAATGTGAATTTTATCTGTTTTCTTGCCTATTGAATGAAATTAAAAATTACGAGGCATTACTTTTTGACCGTCCCTCGTACAAAGTTTACAACAAACTTAGAAGACGTAGTTGTTGTACCTTCCATTCTAAAAAACCTGGGCGACTCTTGAAATAGCAGCACTAGCCAAGTGTAATCTTGAGTTACTACCTTTGAAAAACTCATATCTTCTACTTAACTGTCGTTAACATTCATGGACCACTACGGTAGATCAATGGAGACAAACTGCAACAAGCTTAGATTAAGCTAACAGTGACACTAACCAAATGAAGTGGACTTCTGTGGACTCTAATAATGCAGCTAAAAAGTCTGTCTTTTCAAATTTAAAAGGTCCTCAAAGCTTATTTTTATTCCGCTGTGAGTATATCCTTATAGTTCCACCATGAGCATTTTATTATGCATTCAAGTAACTAGGTTTACCATCAAGGCAAGAGACAGAAAACAGAGATCCCTTACAGCTGACCTTTGACACAGAAAAGGCCCTTGATCTTTCTGATACGCCCAAAACACAACTGAATAGAAAATATCACATGAGGCAGAAACTAATCTGCTTTTGGTAAAAGGCTGCTTTAACACATTCTTGTGTGAGGAGGGAAGAAGTACAGATGTGATCCATGATGGTAAAATATTTATACACAGCAATGTTTACAACTTGTATAAATCATAAAATGTTTGGAATGTATTTTTTTTTTCTCAATTTTAATTGACTAAAACCATATTTGGCCCCGCCCCTGTTATTCCAGTTTTGTCCTACTTTGAAAGACAGGACTGTTAGGCATGACATCTAGTTGTATTGGCAAGTTTACAGGGTATCCAAAAAATATGTTCTCATCTAGCAGATTTTTTACTGAGCAAACAATTTAAGACTCAGAAATGAACAATGTTAAGAGAAGAAAGAATTTTAAACTGCATAGCTGTTATTTCCTTACCTTCCTGTTTTCCACATAAGCCAGAATGTTCTTGTTTCTCGCTTCCTGACATATTTACATCCATGATGCCAAAGACTTTAACTTGACTTCTGAAGTCTTCAGTGTTGTTATGACCATCATTATTCTGAGGGAAAAATTTGATATCTCTTTAGTAAACTTGAAAACAGGTACAGAGACTTTAAAAAATAAGTAAATTAAATATGACCTGGTGCAAGTACAGATTCCCTGTGAAACAAAATACGTAACATGTGCACAAAAGTGGCAGCCATGTCACAAGTGGACCTACTCTGTAAAAGAGAACTTAAAGTGTAGCTGGCAACTCATTTCTGATAATCAGATGTTTCCCACAATAACTAGCAGACAAAAAATCATTGGCATCATTTTTCAGTCTTCTCCTTCATCTTATAAGTTTAAATATATATTATTTTTAAACTGATATTTTGTTATTGTTGATCAGAATCGACATTACTGCACTCTGGGCAAACTCATAGGTGCTCAGTCTCCCTCAGCAAATGTCGAAGGGCATGAATGCTAATTGTTCCTGTTGCGCATTGGTTGCATACATGCCGGTTGCATCCTTTCACTCATCCATCATTGCTGGTCTTACGTTTGATGCCAAATTCCAGCAATCTTAGCCTTGATGATTCATCAATTGCAGTGTTATTCTCTAACAGGCCATCATTAATTGCTCTCAGTATCTCTACCTTATCCATATCCAATTCACCTTCTATGGGTGCTCTTGAAGCTAGTCTGTCATCTCTTTCATTGCCGCGTACGCTTGCATGACCAGGACAGTAGATCCACACCAGTTCCTGAAGATTCTATTCTTCTATGGAGGTTTTCAATTCATGCCAGAGCCATCCACTTTGGACCTTCCGAAGCATGGATTGTGAGTCAGATACAATAACCACCCTTGTTAATGAAGTCTCAGACAGTCACTTTAAGGCTGTGGTAGCTGCCTCTATGTCCATTCTATGCATGGAGGCATATCTGGAGTCATCTTTATATGACCACCAGCTATGCACAATGCTACAATATATATATATATGTCGAAGTGAACCTCTGTCTATGAGGCTAAATACACCCCCATTGAATCATGAAATCATCCACACACTTCCAAGGATTCCCCTTGTGGTGAAACTTGTTGAGAACCCAGCATTGCACACTAAGCCTGGAGAAGTCACTTGAGCCCCAGATGTGATTCTTTGTCTGCATGCAGGAGGATCTCACTATGGACCTGGTGATGGGCAGAGGGAGCTGAGAGGTGGCTCTGTGCAGGATGTGGAGAGCCCAGAGCCTGACCACAGTATTTTAGCACTGCATAGTTGGAGAGCCCCCCTGGATGGCGGGGAATGCACAGTGTGCCACACACTTCTTACTCCTAGCTTGGGACCAGATATGATGATCCTTTAAATGCAAGCCAGGCTGGAAAAAATGGAGAAGTTTCGGAACTGCAGAAAAGCCACAGGAAAAGCCTAGATCTACAGTGTAGATAATACCAAGGAACCTTCAACTTGGTATTGGCTCCAAAAGAGTGAGTAGCTTAGCAGCCCTAGTTAAACAACAACATGCCCATTCTCATGCTGGAGGTTGTTGTCATATAAGCCCCGCTATGTTCAGCGACGATCCTGCCTTTAGCTCTAGCTGAGAAGCTCCATCCTGATTTCTCACTATGGACTACAGACCCATCAGTGTACACAATGGCATCACCATCCCCGGCATTATCATTTGATCAATTTCCAGCTCTGCTTTTCCATTGCTCCAAACTCTGCATTCTCTGCCAAGGCTAATGATGACCTGTTGGTAGGTCGTCAAGTTCTCACCTGACTTACTCCACTCTTCCCCCTTTAATATGTTTTCTTCTTCTTCTTCATTCGTCCTGAAAAGGACGTTGGTTACGTTGTGTCCATTTACAGCAAAGCTGCGATATTTGAGCCTTTCGGCCGACTCATCCGACTTCAGCACAGCATTTTTGGGACCGGGTGTGCCTTCCCTCTTCGATCCCTACTCACTCAGCCAGACTGCAGTGATGCAGCCTGTTTCCAGGACCACCACTTGGAGGTGGAGTAGGGTCTTGGTCAGCTCTGGTTCATTGACCCTGATGCAAGCAGTCTAGCTGTGGATCGCTAACTGCATTTCTCACTGTTGACGTGTCTTAGGTCCCTATGTTTTCAACTATGGTGACCTGTCAACTAGTTGATTCAGCCTGCACTATCCATGACCCCCTCTTTATTCTTGCTCCCTAGATATCAGCTATGTTCCTGTGTAGGGGGTGCTTTTTTTCTGTGGTTACTTGCATGTAAGCTTTTACCTGAGCCATCGCATATCTGGATTTATTCGACAGCAATCCAAGCATGTACCGCTCATCACAATGGGGGTATCTCACACACAGCCTAAGACTAAACACTTCCCTTCATTTTGAGTGCATTCCAGTCATTCACATTGCGATACTGACAGCGTGAGTATTCCCAGGCCATACTCCGCTACTGACGTGACCAAATGATGATATAGGAGAAACAGTAGTCTCTGCTCCAGGTGCGCTGCGGCCATTTTTAGGGCTGCCAGACCTCTCTTGCATTTCTGTATGATGTGATCAGCATACAAATGCAGATGCAATACATATCACAAGTGTTTGAGGGCTACTACAGAAATCTTTACACAGATGAAGTAATACAACCACAAATAAGGGATATTTTCAAGCAATACGCTAAGAAACTCAGTAACAAAGATAACCAATTTCATAATACAGAAGTGACACTAGGAAACATAACAAGTGCAGTAAATGCAGTGCTAAAAGACAAGTCACCAGGACCAGACAGACTCAGAGTCGAATGCTACTGACATTTCTTCCCTATTTTAGGCCCTCTTCTACTAAATGCATACTCAAAATCTTTCCAGAAAAAAAAGAACTATACATTTTCATGCTTCAAAGCATGTATACACTGCTTAGACAGCACAGACTACGCTGGCTTGGCCATGTCCGCTGCATGGAAGATGGTCGCATCCTCAAAGATATCTTTACGGACAACTGGCAGATGGCAAAAGAACAGTTGGGCGACCGCAGCTGAGATTGAAAGATGTGTGCAGGAGAGACATGAAGGCACTGGATATAAACCCAGCAGCCTGGGAAGATGAAGCTGCCGATCGCACCAAGTGGCGATGCTATCTGCCGCACCACCACAGATTAGGTGAAAAGAAGCTTTCAGAGCAAGCAGAAGATAGGAGATAAATGTTGAAAGGAACACCAGGAAAATAAGCAGCTGAGGTGTCACCTCAGGGGCGCACTCCCATAGTGAGTTGGAAGGGGCTATTATTATTATTATTATCCATTTTCAATTCATCACACATCATTCTAATCTCTAAAGATGTTTCAGACAAAATACTGCTCAAAAACTAAAAACCAATATCAATCATGAAATTCTGATTAATTACTGATCGTTCTTCTTCAGCTTTCTGCTGTTTTCCTCAAACACAAATGTGTTTACACTGGTCTGTGTTACATAATGAAGGAATGGAGAATACTGAAAACAACAATTAAACAGGGCAAATTTCAGAGGTGAAATTAAGAGCAAAAATGGAATACATCTAGGCAGGAGCTGAAAGAGAAAATATTATTATATCAGAAGTGACAGGCTGTCCGACAGGGTTACAGGGACTTTGGATTAAATCCATATGGTGGACCTGAGTATCAGTAAGTAAGCTGACATAAAAGATATTTCCCGCAGTACCTATCAACTATCAACAAAAAAGATCAAATATTGTAATAAGTACCTGCAGCACCTATCAACTATCAACAAAAAAGATCAAATATCATAATAAGTTCCTGCAGCACCTATCAACTATCAACAAAAAAGATCAAATATCATAATAAGTTCCTGCAGCACCTATCAACTATCAATAAAAAAAAAGATCAAATATTGTAATAAGTTCCTGCACCACGTAAGACTGATGTGTTGAAAAATAAATTAGTCATGAACATGTTTCTGAAAATGAAACTGAGATGATTCAATATGGACAAGAATTTTTTTAAATTGCATATTTTTCATCTAAGCAGGACATTTCTATAGCACCCTGCACCACACTTGTCATTACAAAGAAAGACAGACAGAAAAATATCAGTAGTGTTAAGAATAAAAAATAAACTCACTTTATTCTCCCCTTCGAGTTTAATTTTTTCACCAATAAATGGGAACTGTGTTTGATTACTGCTCACAGCCTGAAAAGACAATTTTAACACAAGTTAATACATAACAGATACTGAAATCCAAGAAAAGGACAAAAAGAACCCTGTGTCTTAGATGTACAATGAAAGGAGTGATGACAGTAAATATTATTGTATTATTATCTCCCCACAAACTATTTTCTGGCAAGTGGAATTATTTGACTGTAGTTATTCTTACTTTGTTCTTTTATGTTTTCTCTATACACTAATCCTCTTCTTTTCTTTCCTGTGTAATATAATACATTAAAATACGAAACTACACATGTACAAGCATTAAAGAAATAAAGTTGAATGGCAGCAAACTGATCAAGCTTTACTGTGTGCATTGTGAAACTTATGTGTGCGTGTGAAGAGGACGTAGTAACGCATATATACATACGTAATAACATTACATGGTGGCAGCGGCTGATACCGGACCGATGCAAAAAGCTACACGATAACACATTAGTACAGTTTGTTCGACTAACTTTCAACGTTGAGGTCAAACCATGGCAGCCAAACACTACCGTAGCGCACCCCAAATGCGATTTGCCGGTCGCGATGATAAAAGTGAAGCTTTCCTATTATGGCGCCAACGCATAGATCTCTATTCCAAGACCACTGGTCTGGAAGGTCAAGCCTTAACTCCATATATTTTAGAAGCACTGGACGATGAAGGTTTGAAAATTTACAATAGTTTTGCTACCGCCATGCCCGTTGAGTCAGCAACCGACCCCGTAGCCATATTGGACGAATTTGAAAAACGTCTGATCATAAAGCACACAAACTTTAGAGCGGCAAGATTAGAACTTCACCACCTGCGACAGAAACCTGATGAAAGTCTAGATGATTTCTTCACTCACATTAAGGAGAAAACAAGTTTATGTAAATTTAGCAAAGAAGAAGAAAAAGAGCGATTTATTGAAAAGATCCTTCTTAGCACACCAATGCCAGAGTTCCAGAAATGGCTACTGAGCCAAAGTGATACACTAACTTTACAACAACTTCTGGAAGAAGGCAGAAAACATGAGGCACAAAAACTAAACGTTAAACAAATTCAGCAAGGTACATTAGCAGCCCAGGTGGTTGCAGTAAAAAGCTATAAACCTAAACACAACAAAGCAACTGGTACTAAGCAACAAGAAAAACACAATACAGGCAGAGGTACTATGTGTAAGTGTTGTGGCCTAAACCACATACAAAACCACTGTCCAGCTAAAGACTCTACATGTCATTACTGCAGAAAGAGGGGCCACTGGATAAAATTTTGTTTCAAGAGGAAACGAGACAATACTCAACACAAACTTCACAGCAGAGAGTCATCAAAACAAACACATTCTATGATGACTGAAGATTTTGACTCCAGTGAAGAAAGTGATCCTTCCACTTTTGATATTGTGAAGGTACTAACTTTCAGTAATGAACCAGAGAGAACACAGGCTTTCTGCAAGGTACAATTCAGAATACCAGGGATTAAAATGCACAAAGAAAGATATATTCATTTCAAGATAGACACAGGTGCCCAAGGAAACACTTTACCTCTAAGAATATTCAGACAGATCATGCCGCACAAGGTGGATGAGCAAGGATTTTCCACAAGAGATGTGAAAAGTAGGAGTGGCAAAATGAAGCTAAGAGCTTACAATGGAACAAATATAGACTGTTTTGGAGCAGTAACACTTGAATGTTCATACAGAGACTCTGAATGGACATCGTCAACATTTTACTTGGTAGATGTTGAAGGACCTGCAATTTTGGGTTTACCAATGTGCGAAAAGCTGAGTGTGGTAACCATTAACAACATTAAAGCTGACAAAAAAGAACATCTTATTCTACACATCATTGGAGTAGATGACCTTAAACAGCGATTCCCAGAACAGTTTGACAGAATAGGCAAACTTCCGGGAAAGACAAGATTTTTTTTAAAAGACAACGCTGAACCAAAGATAGACCCACCTAGAAAGTATCCTATACATGTTAAACAGAAACTTGCCACAGAACTAGAAAAGATGGTGCAGAATGACATTATTAGAAAGGTTGAAGAGCATTCTGATTGGTGTAGTAGTGTCACAACTGTTTTGAAACAGGATGGTTCTTTTCGGATTTGCCTTGACCCAAAACATTTAAACAACAGTCTAAAGCGCTGTCGACACAAAATGCATACAGTGGAAGAGATAACTCACAGATTCCACAATGCCAGATATTTTTTCTAAACTAGATGCTGTACACGGATAGTGGACTGTTCAGATAGCAGAGGAAAGTCAACTCCTTACAACTTTTCGAACACTATCTGGCAGATATTGTTTCAAGAGACTCCCATTTGGTTTGAATGTGTCACAAGACATCTTTCAACAGAAGATTGACAACATTGTTGAGCAATGTCCTGGCATAGTGGCTATAGCGGATGACTTTGTAGTCTGTGGCAGGTCAGAAAATCAACATAAAACTTGATTAACTTGATGCATGTAGCACAGGCCCATGGGCTAACATTCAACAGCAAAAAGTGTACAATTAAGGCAACTGAGATACAATTTTTTGGATTGCTGTACACCCAGAATGGTGTAAAACCAGACCCTAAAAAGGTTGAAGATATTCCTGACATGCCAACACCAGCTACTGCAACAATTCTTAGGTGCTGTCAACTTCCTAGCACAATTCATACCAAATTTGTCAGCTGCTGCAGAACCATTGCGATCTCTACTACAGAATGAAACTCCATATGAATGGTCAGAAGACTATCAACACATATTCAACCATTTGAAGACCCTCATATCATCTGATGCATGCGCTTGAAATACTATGATATGCAAGCACCTACTTTTCTCATGGTTGATTCAAGTCTGAAAGGCCTAGGAGCAGCACCACAACACAAAGACAGCACATATGATCGACTTCAGCATCGTCAGCAAGTTCAGAAATCCAACTATGACAAATGTGCTAAAGACTTACCACCATTATATCCTGGTCAGCATGTGACTACCTACAACCACAACAATGACACATGGTCAAAAGCAACAATCATTTCCAGAAACCATGAACCCAGGAGCTATACCTTAAGACCAGACAGCAGCGACCACCTCCTGAGGAAAAACAGAGTAGACATAAGAGAAATCCCACAGAGCACAACAGAGAAGAAAATTCCCATGCTTTCAACAGGCAATGCAGTAACTCCAGACCTTGGTAACCTACAAAACCAACAACCACCAAGGACGAAATCACAACCAACTCTAGCTAAACCAGGAACTTCAGCAGAACCACCAACCCTTTACACCACTCGTTCTGGCCGTACAGTAAAACCTCCCAGCCGATACAGACAGTGACATATATGCTCATACTGAACATTACACATACAGATATGTTGCGTGATAAATTCTCGCAACATCGTTTTATTTCAATATCTGTTTTATAACGCAAGGGCAACAACTGCTTGAAATCTATAGTCACTTTTCTCGGTAAGCATTTGTCTTCTCGCGTTAGTATCGAATGCAGTTAACTTTTGAGCTGTGGTCATTTTTGCGCTGGACTGCGCATGACTTGTCTTGTTGTTGGTCGATCGGTTTCCGCCCACCACTAGTGGGAGTGAGCGATTTGGAATGGCGAAAGAGATGCCTCGTTGAAGAGGGGATCTCCGTTTTTTTTTTTGTTCTGTCAGGGATGTGTAGTCCTCTTATGGATATTTCGTTTAGTCGAGATAATACCTCTAGTGTTTTCCCACATGTCGGGAGGCGTGATATTTCTGTGTATTTCATGAAAGCAAGGTAAATTGACTTTTTCATTAACTCTATCGATTTTGGGTCGTGAGCGATTTCGATTCATAGCCTGTCTCCGAAAGTCGTCGTCACGAGATGTTCTTTCCCAGCTCACATGTCGCTGCATTGTACTGCATCGGTTGATGCATGTACCAAGGACCATTACTTGCTACTTTGTTAAATGAACTAGGTTTAGAAAACCTTTATTATCTAGAGGATATTCTTGAGGACATTATTTATACTTCGGCAGACGTGTCTGTCTTGCTGAAGTCAAACTAAGGAGAGTGAACTGATCTCATACATCTGGTTATCTCCTGGCTGTTATAGAAAAGGATGGAGTTTTCCACCTGACTACATTTACAGCACTATGAAATATAACATGCATCTGACTCATCATTGTAATGCTGTCTACCGTTTATTGCTGTATTGAATGTTGCTGTGATAATGACTGTTTGATGTGCCTACACATTTGCGTAACCATTTTGTCACTGTGGCGTCCACAATAAATAATGAAGAAAAACGTCAACGGCTGTTTCAAGACTCATTGACTTTATACGTCGTGAGTTTACTGACGTCCTATGTGGATTGCCCTGTTATTGTTGCATGAACATTGTTTTGACTGAACACATCTACACACTACACAAAACCAGACATGCGGATGCCATCCATCATCGTATGGTGTCACGCATCATTTGGTGGCCATAAGCTGGTTTGATTCTGGTACTAGCAAACACGGGGTCCCTTACCCACTTCATTTTCAACAAGAATTCATCAGCATCCTTCAAGAAATTAACATTCTTCAATACAGTCAACATCTTCAAAATTTTCAAAGTACTCGGCGTTGCCCGGTAAAAGTCAAAATTTCAACTTTTTGACGGAAACAAGAATTTGACAGTACCCGGCGTTGTTACATGTTGCCGGATAACTCGGACTGCTGTTATCTTTTACGCAAGTCAAGCAAGTTGCTGCTGTCAAGGTTCCAGTGCTGTCGTTTTTTGAGAAGGTCAAGTGCCGGTTGAAACGGGTTGTTTTCTGAAGAAGGCCAAGTACCGATTTCCATCAACTTACTTTTGGATTAGAAGGTCAAGTGCCGAAACAACTCAACACACAGTATTTCAGAAGCTCTTGTACCATCGTGTTAGCAGTGGAAGCAGTTCAGATGTGCCATCATCGTTGGAGCTTCGCTCTTTAGGACGTTGATTGACATCCGTTTTTCTGCTGTTCTACGATTGGAAGCCTTTAAGTTAAGTGGCCTGTTTGTATGTAAACTGTGCCCTTATACTTCTGCTGAGTCTTCTGTGTATCATCTCATTCTATATGTTATATGTCTATATGTTATTTGTATATTTATATGTTTATATTTCAGCGGGTTCTCGGTTGGGTGGTGTCTCCGTTAGATTATGCCACGTCATAGAGGTCGTCTATTGTGAGCGTTTTCTGTAGGGTTTGCAAATTTCCGATACTGGAATTTGCTAAGCGACTTCTGTTGCTATTTATGTTAGCTGTGATGACATGTTTTAATATTGTTTTCGTTATTATTTCACATTCTTTAGTTTTGTTGTGATTTGTTTGTATTTGTTAGCCTACTCTTGTCTATAATTTAGTTTCATACAACATTTTTGTTTATACACTGTGGTGTCATGTATTTTGTTTAATTCTATCGCAGATATCGTCACATTTTTTGTGATATTTCATTAATTTCTGCTTTATTTTTAGTTGATTTCTGCGAAAGTTTTTGTATTGTTGCTGATCTTTGTTATTGTTTACATTGTTATTGTTTACATTGTTTGTATTGTTTACATTTTCAATGTTTACATTCTGCATGTGTTTACATAGTCATTGTTTACAGTTATAGTAATTAGTTAATGGGCTATGCTAATGCACTGTTACTACTACACTGATGATAAATGAATGATGAATAGTGTCGTGCACTATTGAATGAGAAGTGCACTTATGATCAAGATTTGAGTGCTGATATTTCATATACAAGTTCTTTGATTGGAGACTTGTTTCCCACAGAGACTGGGATAATATAATGTGATGTGAATATACAAGTGCTTAATTAAGACTTGTTACACTTAGGTTTGAAATAAATTAGTTAATTATTTCAGGTTTTGGACTCATATGTTAGACAACATGTCTACATTTGAGCACTTTATTGAGCAGGGTAAATTGCTTGGGAAGACTGGTGATAAGTTAGAAGAATTTGCAACTGCTCGATATGATAAAGCAATGGAAGCTGAACAAAAGAAACTGCATATGGAAGCTGAACAAAAGAAACTGCAGATGCAGGTGGATGAAAAGAGATTCCAAATGGAAATGGAAAAACAAAAAAGGGAATCAGAAGCTGAGGAAAGAAAGCTACAGCTAGAGGCTGAGAATAAAAGACTTGAAAAAGAAGCTGAAAATAAAAGACTTGAAAAAGAAGCTGAAAATAAAAGACTTGAAAAAGAAGCTGAAAATGAAAGACTTCAAATGCAGGCTCAAGCTGAAGAAAGGAAGTTACAAAGAGAGTCTGATGAGAGGAAAGCAAAAATGGAACATGAAGAAAAACTCTTAGCTTTAGAGTTGGAGAAATTGAAATTGACGAGCATGAGTAATGGTAATGATTCAAACAAGGGTTCATCTTCTGGGAAGGCTAATAATGATACTTTTAAGATTAAGTTACCAACATTTAGTCCTTCCAGTGATGACATAATGTTCTATCTGGACAGATTTGAACAAGCATGTACAGCTCATAACATAGACAAAGCAAAATATGTTTATCAGTTATCAGGGATACTGACAGGTAAAGCTCTAAGTATATTAAATATGGTGGATGAACCTGACAAGAGCAATTATGAGGTTGTCAGGGCCGCTTTGTTAAAGAAATATCAGCTTAACGAAGACGGCTATCGTCTACAATTTAAAAACATGTTACCTGAAAATGGAGTTGAATTCTCCGAGTTTATTGCAAGAATACGCATTACTTTCTCACGATGGGTTGAACTATCTAAGACGGAAAAAACTTATGAAGGACTTATGGACTTAATACTTAGAGACAAAGTCATGTCGTCTGTCAATGAGTCTTTCCTTGCTTTCCTTCATGAACGTAAACCTAAAACAATAAAAGAAATGGAAGATTTCTGTTGCCAATACGTAACTGCGCACCCACACATAACCATGGGTAACTCTAAGGTGAAAGAAGGTTTACCAGTTGCTTCGGCAGCTCCGTATGGTCAAAACTTTGCTCGTAGATCCCAACAAAAAATTTTGATAGAAAGGGCAGCGGTAATTTCTGTCAAAATCATGGAAACCAATTTCATGGTGATTCTTCTTCGAAGAATTGGAGACAACCTGATAGTGGTCGTTACTATCACCCTAATAATTATAAGCATTTCAAAAGAGGATATGGTAATAGAGGTTATTCCTGCCGAAGACCTCAGAACCAAACAAATAGATGTTCGCATCAATGTGAACATGATAGTAATCGTGGAAACTGGTATTCGAACCAGGATAACAATTACAATAGAGACAATAATAACTGCAGAGATAATAATAACTCTGATAACTTCAGAGGTAATAATAGTCGGGGTAGATCTCAACACAAAAAAAAAGAGATATCAGCAGGCTAATGCTGTACAACAGGAAACTGAGGGAGCCTGTAATCATGTTGTTGATAGTAAAAACTTTGACGCTGTCACTAGTTCTGCTTTTGACTTTGAGAGAGCAAACAAATGCCCCCAATGCAGTACTTTATTCGAACCGGGTACCATAACTACTTTGAGTTGTGGTCACCCACTTCCCGCTCTTCCTGCTGCTGCTGCGCATGACGGGAGGGGTTCTTTAATTCTACATAAGGGTCTTGTTAATGATACTCCGGTCTCACTACTTTTCGATTCCGGATGCACCACTATTGGTGTTAGACAATCGCTTGTAGATCCATCTTGTGCTACAGGAAGGGTTATTAAATGTGTCACATTTGGCGGCACTCTAGAAAAATATCCTACTGCTGTAATTCGCATTGCCACTCCTTTCTTTACTGGAGATGTGCATGCTTGTCTCTTACCTAATCCTATTGCGGACCTTATTATTGGTCGTATTCACGGAGTTAGGGAGTGTACCCCACAGCAGATTGCTGCTTGGGAAGATAATAACATGCAAGCTACAAATGCAGTAGTTACAAGAGCACAAGCTCTACAAACACCCGAAACTTCACTGAATAGTGATAATGAAGTTGATAGCCAAGATAGTCACTTAGTAATTACTCGTGACTCTTTCATAAAATTGCAAGAAGAAGATCCTTCTTTAAAAAAATTCTTCGTTCTTGCGAAGAAAGGTGATCCGAATCAGGATACAAATAGAAAATCTTGGATTGCAATGAGAAACGGCGTACTTGTACGTATGGTACAAGATTCGACTACGTCGGCACATTCGCAAATTCTTGTTCCCAAGAGCATGAGAGTCCAAATATTACAACATGCTCATGACTCGCAATGTGCTGGACATATGGGTTTTGCCCGTACGAAGTCGAGAGTCCTTGCGGCTTTCTTTTGGCCTTTTGTCAATAAGGACATTCGTATTTACTGCCGATCATGCAAGGTATGTCAGGAGGTCAAATCTAGAGGACCACGACATGCTGCGCCTATCCAGGCTGCTGACATTCCTATTCGGCCGTTTCAGAAAATGGCCATAGATATTATTGGCCCTTTTAAGGTCAAGTCGGCCAGAGGACATCAGTTTATCCTTACATGTGTCGATATGTGCACACGTTGGCCAGAGGCTATTCCTCTTAAGAGCATATCTACTACAGATATCGCAGATGCTCTTTGGTTGATATTTTCTCGCTTGGGGTTCCCCAGAGAAATATTGTCAGACCATGGCACTCAACTCATATCTGACACTATGTCACAGGTAATGTCTACCTTACATATTGAACGATCTCTCAGTAGTATCTACCATCCTATGTCTAATGGGTTAGTTGAGCGTCTGAATAGAACGCTCAAGACTTTGCTTGGTAAGATAACTGAAGATCATCCTCAAGATTGGGACAGGGTTTTACCCGCGGCTCTCTTTGCCTATAGAGAAGTCCCTAATGAACACACAGGATTTTCTCCCTTCGAACTTGTCTTTGGCGCGCGTCCACGCGGCCCTATGTCTTTATTACACGATCTCATCACTGCCGATGATATTAGCGATGAAACTCAATCCTCATATGAGTATGTCATTGCTCTTAGACAAAAGATCATTGAGGCATGTAAGCTAGCAACTGCTTCATCAGAAATTGCTAAAGAGAAGGCAAGGCAGTTTGCTAACAAGAATAGATGTCTACGACAACTTTGTCCAGGTGACAAAGCATTCGTCCTACTCCCCAGTAGGGAAAATAGACTTCTTATTGCATGGAAAGGTCCGTATGCAATAGTCTCTCGGATTTCCGATGTTGACTATGTGGTCGATATTGATGGAAAGCATAAAACTTTCCACATAAACATGCTTTCGGAATTTCACGAACGTCCTGACTATTTGCTGCCTATTTTCCAGGCAACGGATGATGCTCCTGCACCTCACGGTCATTATTCATCCCTGTCTGTCATTCAGGATGAGGAAGCTACCTTCTCTGATGTCAACCTTCCCCTTCCAGTGGTTCCATTACATTCTACGGAATCTTGGAAAAACGTTTCTGTTTCTCCTAATCTTTCTGGTGACGAACATCGACAAGTCTCGTCGATGTTACAAACATTTCAGGATGTTCTCACTGACATTCCTGGACACACAGATGTCATAGAACATGACATAATTCTTACCGACAATAATCCAATTAGGGTTAGGCCGTATCCTATTCCTATACACTTTCAGTCGCAAGTGGAAAAGGAATTGGATGAAATGATTCAATTAAATATAATTGAACCATCGACTTCACCATATTCTTCTTCCATGGTTATTGTCCGGAAGAAGGATAAGAACATACGAATTTGCGTTGATTATCGCAAATTGAATCAGGTCACAAAGTTCGACGCTGAACCGATGCCTTTGTTAGAAGATCTACTGATTAGACTTTCTAATTCTAGATTCTTCACTAAACTTGACTTGTCTAAAGGTTATTGGCAAGTGCCTTTAGCAGAGCATGCCAAACCTCTTACTGCTTTTTCTACACCTAGGGGTCTATTTCAATGGAATGTTATGCCTTTTGGTCTCATGAACGCCCCTGCCACTTTCGTTCGCATGATGCGTCGAATTCTGTCACATCGTTCGGATGTCATCGCATACTTAGATGACATCTGTCTCTTCAGTGATACCTGGGAAGATCACTATTTAGGGTTATATGACTTACTGTCCACTCTACGTGAGAATAATTTGACAGCAAAACCTTCTAAAGCTTTTGTTGGTTTTGGTGAAATCTCTTTCCTGGGTCATCGTGTTGGTCATGGTCTCTTGAAGACAGAAGACCACAATACTTCCAAAATACTGAATATCTCTGTTCCTAAAACGAAGAAACAAGTTAGGAGTCTCTTAGGTTTAATTCAATTTTATGGGAGATTTATTCCAAATTTATCTTCGATCATGGCACCTCTATCAACATTGTTGAAGAAAGGTTCGCCTAATCTGGTCCGTTGGTCTGAAGAATGCCAATCTTCACTAGACCAAGTCAAGAATATATTTTCTTCTCCTCCCATCTTAAGATTACCTACTCTTGATAGGACTTTTGTTCTTCGGAGTGATGCTTCATCCACTGGGATTGGAGCAGCACTGATGCAAGAATATGCAAATACTCTGCATCCTGTTATGTACATTTCTAGAAAACTAAATGCGGCAGAGAGGAACTACTCGGTTTTAGACCGTGAGTTGTTAGCGATGGTTTGGTCAATTCTAAAGCTACAAAGATTCCTCCTGGGCGCACATTTCATTCTAGAGACTGATCAGAAAGCTCTTACAGCTATTCAGACTAAGAATTTGAAGAGTTCGAGATCCACTCGATATGCTATAGCTCTTCAACCTTTTCACTTCACGGTACGAGCTATCCGTGGTGCGGATAATGTGATGGCTGACATTTTGTCTAGATGCCCACATGACTCCAACTAATACTTCTGTCCTATATTTCTATATATTACAGAGTCATAACACACCTATATTTCTACAATAGATTAGCACATCTGTACTTACTTTATATGTACACACTATCGTGCTTTGTTGTCATCTTCTTCTGTTCGTTTTTTAAAATGATAGAGGAGGACTGAGTAGTTAATATAAGGGCCGTTAGTTTACTAAACAGCCACAATTATTAATAATGTATTGTACCTTATGAAGCATATTAGTTATTAATTAGCATTATATTGCTTGTACTTTCTCAGAATGTCATTGTTGAGCTGAGGACTTACCTTACGAGTTCTAGATTGTGTACTTACCCTCGGAATACCAGAGCATATGTCCTGGATCGTCATGTAGTTTAACTTTACTATGTACTTATGTCATTACATGTCAAAGAATGTACTATTTAAATTTTCCTATCAGATTTGTACATCCATTTTTAAAGACAATATTAGAGTATGCTGTTTAATGATGATTATAGTAACTTGCATACGTATATTGTGTTTACATGCTAACGTGATGTGTGTTGGTGACACCTCCCCGATGTGAATATTTTTTGAGACATATTTATTTTTCTGTTGAGGTATATCCTCACCAGACACTCTATAATTAGCCTATTGTTTGGCAATTTAGTTAATTGTCAGCGCATAATTCGTGCGTTTTGAGCCGCTTATCGCATGCTCTTTCATATTGGAAAAAAAAAAATATGTTCCACATTTTTTTTTTATCGGGAGGAGGTGGTGATATGTTGCGTGATAAATTCTCGCAACATCGTTTTATTTCAATATCTGTTTTATAACGCAAGGGCAACAACTGCTTGAAATCTATAGTCACTTTTCTCGGTAAGCATTTGTCTTCTCGCGTTAGTATCGAATGCAGTTAACTTTTGAGCTGTGGTCATTTTTGCGCTGGACTGCGCATGACTTGTCTTGTTGTTGGTCGATCGGTTTCCGCCCACCACTAGTGGGAGTGAGCGATTTGGAATGGCGAAAGAGATGCCTCGTTGAAGAGGGGATCTCCGTTTTTTTTTTGTTCTGTCAGGGATGTGTAGTCCTCTTATGGATATTTCGTTTAGTCGAGATAATACCTCTAGTGTTTTCCCACATGTCGGGAGGCGTGATATTTCTGTGTATTTCATGAAAGCAAGGTAAATTGACTTTTTCATTAACTCTATCGATTTTGGGTCGTGAGCGATTTCGATTCATAGCCTGTCTCCGAAAGTCGTCGTCACGAGATGTTCTTTCCCAGCTCACATGTCGCTGCATTGTACTGCATCGGTTGATGCATGTACCAAGGACCATTACTTGCTACTTTGTTAAATGAACTAGGTTTAGAAAACCTTTATTATCTAGAGGATATTCTTGAGGACATTATTTATACTTCGGCAGACGTGTCTGTCTTGCTGAAGTCAAACTAAGGAGAGTGAACTGATCTCATACATCTGGTTATCTCCTGGCTGTTATAGAAAAGGATGGAGTTTTCCACCTGACTACATTTACAGCACTATGAAATATAACATGCATCTGACTCATCATTGTAATGCTGTCTACCGTTTATTGCTGTATTGAATGTTGCTGTGATAATGACTGTTTGATGTGCCTACACATTTGCGTAACCATTTTGTCACTGTGGCGTCCACAATAAATAATGAAGAAAAAACGTCAACGGCTGTTTCAAGACTCATTGACTTTATACGTCGTGAGTTTACTGACGTCCTATGTGGATTGCCCTGTTATTGTTGCATGAACATTGTTTTGACTGAACACATCTACACACTACACAAAACCAGACATGCGGATGCCATCCATCATCATATGGCATTCACGCATCAATATCCTTTCTCACATGAAACATTTTGTGTAATAGCTTTTCCCGAAGGTAGTTTAACACAAGTTGATTCTTGTTCTTGAGTGAACATTCTATATCTATATTGACATTATTAGTTTTGTTGCGAGTTATCCTAAATATGTGTTATTCCTTTTCAATGGAAATGTTTGTACACATTTTTTTTTTTAAAAGGGGGGATGTAATAAAATACATTAAAATACGAAACTACACATGTACGAGCATTAAAGAAATAAAGTTGAATGGCAGCAAACTGATCAAGCTTTACTGTGTGCATTGTGAAACTTATGTGTGCGTGTGAAGAGGACGTAGTAACGCATATATACATACCTAATAACATTACATCCTGAAATTCTTCCATTTGGCAAAAATGTTGGGACTGCATTTCCAATGTATCTCATGATATGTACACATTATTGTCTATCTTACAGCCATAGTTCTTACTCCTAATCATCATTTACCATTTATGTTCCGTGCAAGATAAAGGGCTAAAAATGCTGCTGTCACACTACAGTAGCTAAATTACTTTCTTTCAATGACATGGTTATGTTGTAGTTTTTTTTTTCTTACAATTTCCACAGCAAATAATTCAGATTACTCAACTCAGCCACCATACTGAAGAACAAACCACAAGGAGTCTGAACTCCCTGTAGGAAAATGTCCAGATTCTGCAGCTGGAATGTTCAAACATAAAAACAAGGAAAACTGCAGTTAGCAGCAGAAATGAAAAAAAAATTGTTTAATTGCATCCTGGAAAAATGTGAAACAAAAAGGCAGGGAAGGGAATAGAAATAAAGAAAATGAATGCAGGAGAGATTGTTATATCTACAGGGCATGAGGAAGGAAGTGCACGTCATTGTGAAGTGTGGCTCTAATGTTGTCAAAGCAAGCACAGAAGGCACTCAGAAAAATGGGAAGCACTGGGACCCAAGCTAATTTCAACAATTTTTAAAGCCGCTAAACATAAAGAAAAAGATTTTCTATTATTCATGTGTAATATTAATATTCAAATGTTATTACCATTATTCACAATTTTAAATCTTTTTTTTATTTTATTTTTTTTGTGCAATCTTTCCCGCCAACCATCTACAGGCTAGACAAATGCCTTGTGATGCAGCAAACATAGTTATCAACTACAAGGATGAAGGATGAATCTTTAACAATAAAAATGGTACAGGACATCAGGCTAAGAAAAATAACAGGTTTTATTATTGAGAATCGTTACATGTGACAGAGAAACGAAATAATGAAGAAAAAAAAAAACAGTATTTTTGTGGGTGAAAATTTAATAAATCAATTTAAAAGTGTATTGCAAATTAAAATTTTGATTATTTAGCTAAACAGCAACATTTTCAAATACACATACCTGACAATTCAGTTCTTGTTTTATTTGTGTTGTTTCCATCTTCTCACAGTTCTTTGGCATAAAATTTTGCAGCGTATAAACTGTCTATTTCTCAGACTTAAAAAAGAAAGTTAAAAGGGCTACCATCAGTATTATCACTTTTTCTTAAAATTTACAATTTTTTTCTAATAAGAATTATGTTTCATTTACTGTAAGAATCAAATTCAACTTAATGCAACAAAAGAAAACAAAACAGTGTATTTAGCATACAAACCATGCCTGATCTAATTTGACACATTAAAAACCCTGAGCCTAAACCTGGATCTGTCATGTAAAACTTGCATCAGCAGAAGACTTCCTCAGCCAAAATAATAGTTGCCACTAAAGGGTCATCACAAAACAGAACACGCCCTATCAATCTATATTTATCATGAGCCAAATCTATATTCTTATCAATCTGTTTCATTTCATACTGAACAAATAAAAGCAATTGCTGCTTGCCACCAATTTCTAGCCAGGAAAAATTCTTTAGCAATACCAATTGTCGTGAAGTCTGATTCACAACACGTCATTCTTACCGCAACGGCACGCCATACTTTATGACAGTATATCCTTGACGGACCAATGAAATCGCACCTTCCTGCATAGTGTTTACACAAGTACTAGCCTAACAATGGCGAGCTCAAATCTGTGTAACCTTGTTACAATTGGAGATAAGCTACAGACTTATGAGTGAAGTACAGCATGGCAGAGGTCAAGAATTCACTAATAGGAATGTTCATTTAATAGTGTGTGCAAAGATTTCCACGGGAAGTAATATAAGAATGGAGAAATCTCGAGTGGACTGCATCAAGACATCAGGCAAGTCAAAAATTTTGCTGTTTAGGCTACGCCTAGGAAAAGATGGTAGTATGATAATAAAAGACAATTATATAGAAAAAGAAAGAATAATCCAGGGCGTTAATTTTAGCCTTAGATGAAGGAAATCGGTCCAGGAATAAGGAGGATATGTAGATTACTAGTTTTTCATATTTGCACAGCTGGACAAATGTATGCCTGTATTTCGGAACGCAAACACACTTTAGTAGTAAAGCTCCCACAGTCGTTCGGCCTTGGCCTATATATAGGACGTGCCCTAAATGGAAAGCAGGCCATAAAAATTTTTTAATACAGCGAGAAGCGCCAGTTCTGTCAGAGAGAGACTTCTTTGCCTTTTGCATCTGAGAGCAGACTGTGTGACTATTAACAGCTCGACTGTATGTACTTGAGGGTAAGAAAGAATGTATAAATATATATATAATTCTAGTTAATTTATTAACTGGTGCGTTAGGAAGTGTGTAGATGTGTTTCAAACTACTGTGTAATTTCTGGAGGCTAAACCAAACCGGTGTATATTCAAATAAATTAAGAATGGAAGCAGAAGGGGTGTCCATGGTTTTAGAAAAGTATTTAAAGAATTATTTCTTGAAGGAATCGGACACACATCAGGAACAAAGGAAAGGAATTACTTTACTGTATTGTTTAAGATATCACTTAGTATTTTTTCACAAAACCTAATAACTTTATGGAGGCAAATCATGGACAAATGGCTCAAACTAAGGATTTGGAGAAAATTGTATTCACAGTGAACTGGATTGTGTTATTACTGATATATTATGCCCTGTGCATCTACTGGCACACTGTCTGAAACTGTCTCTCATCCCCTACCTCTGTACTAGAGGGATAGTGATAGACAATATAGTGGTTAATCAAATATGTTTCAGGTTATATCCTGTCATCCAAGTACATGTTAAAGAGTCAGCCACTACTGCAGGAACTAGTGGTGCGAGCGCCCTTGTTGTTCATAGGGACAGCCACCCAGTATCCACGGCCTGGAGGAATCTCATGTGACTTTTCCTTCCATGTCAGGAGTGTGACAGGTTTCAATTCACCAGATAAGTGGCCAAACAAGGCTACTGTTCAGAGTACCCAGTAAAACCACTATTCTAAGAAAGACATATCTAATGATGACATCTTGTTGGGCATAGTTATAACCAGTGATAGCCTAAAATTCAATGACAGTGAAATAAACGTGTTATTAAGATATAGATATTCTACAACCAGAGTGAGTTCAACCAAGAGAGAAGAACTTTCCTAAAATTGTAAAGACTTTAGATTTGACCATTTTACAAGTGATTTTATTTATTTAATGTTGTAATTAAATTTTGAGTTTCTTGAAAGATTTTCAAACAGAAAAGAAAACTTAAAAAAATAAATTGTAAATATTTACCAGCAGACTTACTTAAATTATTTAAGTTAAGTTACAGTTCTTGTTGGTAGATAGTTTAGTTAATACCAATAGCAGAGCTAATAATATAAACAGAGGAGGATCTTGAGAGGAGCATTTAGGGACCTAGGATAAAACACTATCATCATTCCTAGGAACTTATACAGCTTGATCTTACATTTGATGTCTATACACCCTTACTCTTTTCAGAGAAGGGGGTATTACTTGTAAGACCAGTCTCTTATCTGGCACTATCCTGGTATCACCTGATACAACTTTGTGTCCAGGATACTTTATAATTTCTATAACAATCAACCCTCTCGTGACACCAATGAAATCCTACGTATCTTCTACTTTCACTCTCAGACATCGACTTGAATATATTCAAAGAAAGCAGTGGTCAGCTTGAGGCTGTTGGTATCTCCATAGAGTTTTGCCAGAAACGGTACCAGTGATGGCCATATGTGCTTTCTCTGTTTCTCATATGCTGGGAACCTTTGAAGTAGATGTTCAGCAGTATTTAATGTGTGCCACAGCTACACTCATCGGTAGTTCCTATCTTTAGCTTCTTGAATAGATGGTATTCCAATCTGTTGTGATCTGTGCGCGGTATGAAGATTACCACTTGTTCACTTCTGCTGAGCTGGTAATATGCATTATTTTTTTGGTGGCCTGGATGCACAGCTTCCCACTTGCCCCTGTATCTATTCTTGATAAAACTCTTGGCTTCTTCAGTTTTGCCTGTGTCAGGTTGGGGTAGCTTTCCACCTTCTTTTGCCAATCTGTCAGCCTCTTCATTTCCAGGGATGTTGCAGTGAGATAGGATCTACCGTATCACAACTCCTTTGAACTGCTACCATAGTTTGTGGAGTGAATACTCTCAGGTCATCCAGGTCGGCATTATGATTCTTCAGCGCTGCAATTACAGACAGAGTATCTGTGAAGAGACCTACCTGTCACACACACACGCTATGAACAACAGTCGATTTTGTATGACAGCAAGATCCATATTAGCATCGAAGCCTCTACAAGTACTGAATAGAAGAATTCTGCCAAATGAGTGCATGCAACTTCTAAATCTGTTACAGTCAGCGTCGTGGTTGTCTATCTGTGAGTGTACCACAAAATAATACCTGGCCTCAGCATTGTGTCTTAGAACCAGAAGTGACACCTATTATTCTTCTTCTTCTTCGTTCGTCCTGAAAAGGACGATGGTTGCGTTGTGTCCGTTTACAGCGTAGCTGCGATATTTGCACCTTTCGGCCGACACATCTGACTTCAGCACAGCAATTTTGGGACCGAGTTAGCCTTCCCTCTTCGATCCCTACTCACTCAGCCAGACTGCAGTGATGCAGCCTGTCTCCAGGACCACCACTTGGAGGTGGAGTAGGGTCTTGGTCAGCTCTGGTTCGCTGACCCTGACGCAAGCAGTCTAGCTATGGGTCGCTAACTGCATTCCTCACTGTTGACACGTCTTAGGTCCCCAAACATATTCAAATCCATGGACCACCACTGCTATCTGGCCAGAGCATTGTGTCTTTAGACCAGGAGCCATATTCACCACAAACTGTGTACATAACTCAAGAATTACTGGTTCATCACTGCTACCTGACCACCTCATTGTGCCTACAAGGACCAGGAGCTTATATTATGAGTTAAGTGCATATCTCAAGACATTACCACCCAACCCAACCAAATAATAACACTGTAAGATGATGATTTGGACTAGAATGGGCAGTGACCCAAGGTAATGAACTATCCTGTGCATAAGTGTATGCAATATATATATATATATATATATATATATATATATATATATATATATATATATATATATATATATATATATATATATATATATATATATATATATATATATATATATATATATATATATATATATGGCACATTAAATTTTTTTACCATTTAATTTATTAAACATTAAACCTTACTTACTTAGTCGTTCCCCTTCCACCGTAAGGTGTAGAGGTTTGGAAGAGAGAGCGCCAGACTATCCTATCGGCTGTCTTCCTCCTGGCTTGGTTCCATTCTAGTCCTCGGTCCTTCAAAGACTGTCTAATGTTGTCCTCCAAGCGGACTCTGGGTCATCCTGGGGGGTCTGGATCCCTGTTTCCCATGCTTGTCGTGGTAGCCGATCTTCTCCCATTCTGCAGACATGGCCAAACCATCTTAGTTGGGACCACTACTTGGGTCTGCAGGGGGTGAGATTTTAGGCCTTGATGTATCGTCTGGTTGCGGACCATGTCTCTTCTTGTTACTTCAACCACCTTCCTCACATACCTCATTTCTGAGGTTTGGATCTGGCTTTTGTGGGTTGTAGTCATTGCCCATGACTCGCATCCATATGTCAAGACTGGGACATACGTAGAGTGGTATACAGCCATCTTCGTTTTCTTACCAACTTCTCTCTTGCTGAGGAATCCTCGATTTATGGCCTGAAAAAGTCTCCCTGCTGCTGCTTTTCGAGTGGCCAACTCTTCTTTGATGCCTCCCTTTCGGTCTATAATAGCTCTGAGGTATTTAAAGTGGTCGACCTGTTCCAGGACCTGTTCTCCCAGCTTAATCTGATGTCTTCTTTCTTCTCGTGATATCCCCATGGTTTTTGTTTTAGAGCTGCTTATGACCATCCCTCTCTTCTCCAGCTCTTCCTTCTAGACTTGCAAGTTGGATTGGAGATGTGCCTCTGATTTAGCAATCAGGGCAACATCATCAGCAAATGCCAGCTCTGAAATACAGACCTGCCTCATCTTCCAGTACCCCACTGAATACTTTCTTGTTCTCTCCTTACATGCCTTGATGACATCGTCCATGAGGAGTATGAAAAGATAAGGTGACAGGATATCACCTTGTCTTACACCAGTGGTGGTCCTGAACTCTTCTGACTTATGATTTGCTGTCCTCACATAATTTCTGCAAGACTTGTAGAAGCTCTGTATAGCATGAATCAGAGGTGCCAAACAGTCCCAAAGTTTGCTCCAGGGGACCCTGTCAAATGCCTTTTCCAGATCTATGAAACAAAGCTAGATCTCACTCTTATACTCAAGGGCCTTTTCACTCAGCTGTCTGAGTGTGAAGATTAGGTCTTGAGTACTTCAGTTAGCTCAGAATCCGCACTGGACCTCATCCAATTGTGGCTCAGCTAGGTGTCGGAGTCTCTGCTCTAGGATTCTAGAGTAGATTTTACCAGGGACATGCCTCTATGGTTTCCACATTGTCGATTGTCACCCTTTTTGAAAATCGGTGTTATGATGGCAGTCTCCCAATCCTTTGGTATGGTCTTGTTGCACCACGCTGCCTGTAGGATCCTTAAGAGTAATAGGTCTCCTGATGCTCCCATGTACTTAACCATTTCTGGTGTTATACCATCATGCCCTGCTGCTTTGCCCATCTTGATTTTCCCCAGTGCTGCCTTCAGTTCTTCCATCTTTATGTCATCTTCATCACCATTGGCTTTCTCTTCTGTGCTAGTAGTTATCATTTCTGATGCTTGACCTTGCTCACCATCAAGGAGTTCTGAGAAATATTCTTTCCATTACTTCCTTCAGGCAGTAAGCAATTTATCTTGCTTGTCCTTTATAACTTTGGGAGGGCATTGTTTTTCCTTCCTCATGTTCTTTAGGGTCTTATAGAACAATATCTGGTTTTCTTGCGCATTTTGTTCTAGCTTTTCTCCAAATTCTTCCCAGGACTTCTGTTTTGCTGCTAGCACCTTGTTCTTTGCTTCTGTTCTGAGTATCACATATTCTCTATATTTCTCTATTTGTCCTGCTGTGTTTTTAGATCCTAAGTATTGTTTCCATGCCATTTTCTTCTCTCTTATTTTCTTTTTGACTTCCTCTGTCCACCAAGGTGTCCTCTTTCTCTTGTTCCAAAGTCAGACTTCCCCACATGCTTCTGCAGCAGCTGTCTTTATGATGTCCTTGAATTTAAGCCAGAGGGTTTCCAAGTCATCAGGTTGTTCTTCTGCATTTCTCACCGCTATAGCAATAAGCCCCTGATATCTGGTCTTAATTTCTGGCTCTCTCAGCTTGTAGGTCTTAATGCTCATTTCTCCCATTTGTTTACTTAGTTTCTTGTGTGATGTTGGGCAGTTCCTAGGCTGAGCAACTCTTTCAGTTGTTCTTTTGATTGTAAGCAGGTAGTGATCACTTCCAATCTCTGGCCCCCTCCAGACTCTAGCATCCCGGACATATTTGAATGAGCTCCTCCTAACAATGGCATAGTCGATCACCGACTTCTCATTCTTTGTTGGTTCACATCTAGTGTATGCACTTATGGGGTAACTTTGTGTTTGTAATGATCAGATTCTGTTCACTGCAGAATCTATGGAGTCGCTTTCCATTGTCATTGAGAGTATCTTCTCCATATCTTCCGATAACTCCACCCCATCTAGCATGGTCATTTCCAACTCTGGCATTGAAATCTCAGAGCATGATAATTTCATCTAGGCAGTCATCCAATGCAACCAACGCCCCCTTTAGCTCTTTCAGATGTGGGTACACCACTGTAGAGCAGCGTGTTACCATCGAGATCCATGACTCCTTGTCCCTTTTTCTTTGTTTCTGTTACAGCCAGGATTTCTAGTTTTGCTTTCCTCATCTCTTCCACCAGCTCCTCTTCTTTCCCATTTATACTTCTTGTGTTCCAAGTTCCATAAGCCGTAGTCCGTTCCAGTTCGTCGCCTTTAGAATCAGTCAGGTTTTCTCTCTTGTTGTTCGCGTAATCATGATTTAAAGCAAATAGGTGATTGGCCTGTTGTGCCTTTGCATGGTGGAGGGGCTGCTTCCTTACGGACTCCATGCAGGCCGCCCTCCTCCTTTTTCAGCCGGGCTTAGGACCGGCCTAGGTGGAGTTTTAAACATTAAAACAATCTGAATAATTTTTAGATCTGAAGTTATTGAATTATTTTCAATGTTTCAGTGTATTTTTGTGTCAAAGCAATTTTCAGTGACAGGGAGTAAATCTGTGCTACATTCACATACCCTAGAGGCACAGGATAGGTCTAGCGAGAGGGTAAATTACCTGCCTGTTCTTAATCATCTGAATTGTGAGGTTGACTACCCGACTTTAACTTGTGACATTCCTACATTTAGTTCACCAGCTCTCTTTCCCGAGTCTGGAAAAGCTATTCTTTACTTAGATCAAGCAACTACTTGATACTATCATCTAAAATCCATCTCACCACAATATTCAACTCAGTCGGAAGGCCTGGTATCCTCTGACTGAAAATCTGTGGTTGCTGTTGAGGTGTATCTCCTGGATGCAAGCTACATAATCTGGTCTTCATATATGCAAATAATTCTCAGGGGGATCTTTTTGTTAAAAACTCCTTCTGCATTCCACTCCAGTACGTTGAGTTCACTTTGTGTTTGGTCAATAGCCGTTGCCCTTTCCTTGTGTGCCTTGACTCAACAGTACAGGGGAAGGTGACCCCCCCCCCCTTCCCAGAAGCACTGGTTTGAGGTGGGGAGTACGGCACTCTCACCGCCTGGTGGGACTCCAAGGGATGAGCACTACTTTGATTAATTTTAATTCCTGACGTTATCAGCGAAGTACGTTGCACTGTTTCGTTAAGCCTGTAGCCCAGGGCATCAGGCATTTCTGTAGGGTCACTTTCCTTAGCCCTTGACTGTCTCCAGCCTACCTGCAAGGGAGCAGGTGGTTTGAAATTGTAGTTTTCCTTCTAGATGAACTGCCATCCCAGGCTTACGAGCTTTATCTACCTGGAGCATTCTGTTTTTCAAGCGCCAGAAACTCGCTCTTTGCCCCTCCTCCTCTTAGTTAAAACAGGGCTGCCACAAGAAGGCCAGGAGCAGGACTTTGCTGTCAGAGGCTATGTATTGTGCATGCCTTAGGAGCATTTAAACAAAGTTGAGAGCTCATCTAGGTATCTAAATTTCCTCATCCACAGTTCTTTATTACTTATTTCACCATGGGTAATTAAATGTTTCCAGTTATCAGTTCTTATAGAATAATTCTGAATGTCATGAGGCAAATAAACACATGCAATCAACAGATGATTTGTCTGACTTTATTTGCTACTAAGCAGTCTTCTGGTCATGAAGCCATTAAAAGAATACTGTACAATTTAAAAATCTACTTGGAAACATAATATATTTTTCTGTATGTTTACTTTTTGGGGGGTAAAAAAAAAGGGGGGGGGGAATGAAATTCCCTTGGTGCTGAATACTTTAATTACACCACTGGTTGAATGTGACATCTGTGAATGAGCCCATGAGATGCTCGAGTTCTTTTGCAGACATGTATATCCTAAGCATGTTTATCAAATGATCTTAAACACATTACAAGCATCAATCTATAAATGGCACTCAGCAAAACACGTTTCAACACTGGATAGACTCAAACTTGTCTTAACATTCCAACTCCATTGTCTGGCAGTGAAGAGAATTTTATTTCATCATTTGCCTATTCTGTATTCAGACTCTGAGATATGTGAGGTCTTCCCTGATGACCCTTTGGTCACATATAGGGATAAGAATGTCAGTTATTCCAGTTCACAGCTGCTGGATGATTAATAGATCTACATATTCTGGCACTAAAGTGAGATCATCATAGGTATTGCTGTTGGCCATTTGTGTTCTACAGATACAAACTATTCATTTGTGATAAACATCTTTATTAAAAGAGAGACATTAACTTGCAAATCTAGCAATCTCATCCAAATTTGTGTTTGTTAGTGTGGCAATATCACACTGAGATAGCAGGCTGGCATTTATCTGAGAGATGGAGAGAAAATTTGAAAGACATCTCTCACGTGACTTATAAACCTGTTGCTATTCATCTTAATGGTCCAAAACATTCTCAAACTTCTAATATTCATGTCATCACTATCTGCTAATGTTACATATGGAAAATCACCTATTTTTTTAAATGTGTTGTCTTTCTCCCAATGGATGGAAGGTCCAGCCCTATTTCCTACAACTTCTGCTATTAGGTTGCTGATTACTTTATTAAAGACTACCACTTGTTTCTTCATCAAATTAACCTTTCCATTTTGTCTGTTTTCTACCTTATTTTTTGGCCCACCTAGTTCATCTTTCTTATTGTCTCTATTACCCTGGGTTTTACTTCGTTTCCTTGTTATAGCATTTGGTGAGTGACACTGGTTCATTACTAGAAACCACTTTTACTGCAGGCCATACTTTTCCATTGTGTTTGATATTCTTTGTTGTGTTGTTGTCGTTTTTTTTTTGTTCATTGACATGTGTTTCTTGTTTAGTAGTTTTTAATTTGTTCATATTTTTCTGCTGTGCCCTTGTCATTTTCTCATAGCCTTTTTTATGTTTTACATCTTTGTTTCCTGTTTGTGGCTGTAACAGGTGCATGGTATTCCCAAAATTTCCTGTTTCTAATGTCTTGTACATTTGTAATAGTGACTCCAGTAACATCTTTTATTTTGTTCCATCAATTTGAAAACATATTTTGATCATAACATCAGATGGCTACAAACTGCTGTGCTAAGACTGTCAAGATTGAAGTATAAAAATATGGCATAACTAGAATATAGTTATATGATAAAGAAAATGATCCGAATTGCTTTACTATTTTATGTCAATGAACTATAGGCCTCCGAGGCTATTTACAGGAGGGTGTTTTAAACAGCTGACAGCATCTGCCATTCTCTCCAAATGGCTATCCATATTGACATTACAGCTTGCCTTTATCTAACCTCAACCCTGTATCGTGCTTTGTCAAACAGTTACCAGTTTCAACAGGATACTGCTTCCTTCATGAGCTCAAGGAGTTATCGAACACAAAATATGGAGGGAATTTCTTTTTTTTTGTGTTTTTACATAGATAATTTTCATCTGCCCTATTTACAATGATTGGACAGGAGTACTCTTGAGGCTAGTCTGTCAGCTATCTCATTATCATGTACCCCTGCATCACTAGGACAGTAGATCCACACCAGTTCCAGCAGATTTGAAGCTTATATGAACGTTTTGCATTCATGCCAAAGCCATCCATTTTGAACCTTCCACAGCATGGACTGAGAGTCACATACAATAACTGCCTTTGCTAATGAAGTTTCAGAAAGCCACCTTAAGACTGCAGTAGCTGCCTCTAGCTCTATTCTCATGCTGGAAGTTATTATCTTGTAATCCCAACTATGTTCAGTAACGGTTATGTCCTTTACTCTAGCAGAGAAGCCCTATCCTGATTTCTCACCACGGATCACAGACCCATCAGTGTATACAATGGCATCATCATCCCCAGCATGATCGTTTATGAGTTGATTACTTTTCAGTTCTGCTTTCCCACTGCCCCAAGTTCTGTACTCTTTGCAAAGGCTAATGACGACTTGCTGGTAGTTCATCCAGTTCTCATCTGACTTACTCCACTCTTCCCCTTTGAATATATTTTCAACTGTGGTCACTTGCTTGATTGATTGTTGCTTCTGCCTGTGCTATCCATGACATCCCCCTCTTTATTCTTGCTCCCTTATGCATGGAGGCATATCTGGAGTCATCCTTATATGACCACCAGCTCATGCTGTAGTATCAATGTTTGTCCTAACCCAGTTGGCTGAAACATGGCAACTTTTGCTGTGTAATGTTAAACAGCACCGGTGATAATGGAGAACCCTGGGGTAGTCCCGGGCAAATTTGCATTGGTTCTGATGTCCATGTTCCCAGGTAAAATGGAACTGATCTCTCAGTTAAGGCAGCTGCTTTCCATCTTGTTAGCCAAGGGTTAACATCGCAAGCCATTACATAGTTCATTAAGGTGTCAAAGTTCACACTGTTATAAGCATCCTCTAGGTCTATTGCTACAATAACCGTTACTTGTTTACCTTGGAACTCCTAGTACACATCATAAACAAATGTTCCAGCGTTACACCATGTTACTTTCATGGGCCCATAGCTTCCCAGGGTGTCAGGTAGGGTCTGTGCATTTTTAGGTAGGCCTAATTATTATTTCCCTTGCTACTATCTGTTCTAGTAATGTTCTACGGTATCGGCAATTATTCATGTTATTTTGGATTGAAAAGAATAGGGATAGGCCTACTTCTCATCATCAAATTTAAAAAAAAAAAAATTATAGGAAGAAAAGTAAAAAGCAGACTTTATGTTACCTGTAAATAACTAGCTTTTTTTCTAGAAACTAGGTTACAATTAACTCAATCCAGAGTTCTGTATAGGCCCTACACTCAAAGTCATGTCAATCAATGAGATTGTGTGTAAAACTGATCGAGGTGGTTATGGTTGCGAATTTCCACTCGATTTTCATTGGTTAACTCTACATTTTAATAGTAAATTGTAAGGAGTATTCATTTTTTGTCTCCATTAGTAAATCTACTTTACTCACAAAGATTTCTCGTTGAGGTGCAAACTGAACATAGACTATCACCTAGCAGAAATGATTTTAATAACTTGATACAGCGATTACCAAAAACAAATTCAGGAAATGTATACAGCAAGTCAGAAAGGAAAGCATTGTATTACACAACGATAGATTCGAGGGAGAAAATGACACATAACGGATAAGGATATTTATTCCACCCATGTTTCAGATGTGAAACAGAAATCAAGAAGAGAATAGGAATGGCCAAAGCTACATTCAACAACATGAAACATATACTGACATCCAAACAGTTATCTCATAAATTAAAACTGAGAATCATAAAGTGTTATATATATTCTGCATTTCTGTATGGTGCAGAAACATGGACGATGAATAAGCATTTGGAAGAAAGAATTGAGGCTCTTGAAATGTGGATATATAGAAGAATGGGCGTATCTCATGGAAAGAGATGAAAACAAATAAGGAGGTCCTAGAAAATCTAGGTATGAAAAGAGAACTAATGAGAGAGGTCAAAGTTCGGCAGCTAAAATACTTTGGCCACATAAAAAGGCATAACACCTTGCAGAAGACCATAACAGAAGGGAGAGTTGAAGGTAAACGTGCAAGGGGAAGACAGCGCTATAAGTGGGAAGATAACATCAAGAGATGGACGGGAAAGAGTCTATCAGAGTGGACCACCAAGACAAGAGACAGAAGACGTTGGAGATCCATTACAGCCAACCTCCGTTGTGGAGATGGCAACTGATGATGATTCCACCCATATAAAATTAGCATTATAGTAGAAGAGATATTAATGGAAAATACTTACTCCAGAATGGGGGTCGGACACCCAAGAACTTTTGTGATCTTTAATAACACTGAGTCCTCTGAACATTCACTACGCATACACACACACACACACACACACACATATTGTTGTTGATTGTTACTGTTGAACATAATCGACGTCATTGCAATCCGGGCAAACCCATAGGTGCTCAGTCTCCCTCAGTGTATGTCGAAGACTGTGAATGCTAATTGTTCCTGTAGCTCGTTGGTTGTATGCACGACGGGTGCATCCTCTCATACGTCCATCCTTGCTTGCCCTACGTTTGATGCCAAATTCCAACAGTCTTAACCTGGATGATTCATCTATTGCAGTGCCATTCTCTAACAGGCGATCATCAATTGTCCATAGTACTCCTCCTTTATCCATATCCAGCGTCCCCACTTGTCACGTGATTTCCTCCTCTTGCTCTGCAGTGATCCAACAATGGCCTAACTTCAGAGTATCTACTGAGAGTCTTCAAAGGTAGGCTATTTACCTTTAGCTGAAGATTACTCTTGACAGAGATTTGAATTTGAAGAATGGGGATTCAATTCTAGAGCCTCGTGGGAATTTAAGAAATCAAGTACTACGGCTGATGGGATCTAGACCGTGTACACTTGCTATCTTCCCGGACCTTTTATGAGGAGAAAGAATTTGCTAGTTTTGATGAACCCCAACTGATTTAAATCAGTAAAATATTACTTCAATATCTCTGTTTAAAATGACTGAGAAATACGGACGCAGTTCACTCAAAATGATTAAATCAATTATAAATTTGTATATATAGAAATAACAAATTTAATAATCAATTATAGTTAACAATGTAAAATAAATAAGGGTGGGGTTTTATTGGAAATATTTCTTTAAAGATTCATCACTAGTGATGATCTGGATATTTTAGGGAATTTCGTTATTAGAGTTCACTTGTCAGCTTTAAGTGGGTACTTAGCTGCCAGTAAGATGTCGGTTGGCTTCTGCGTATGGTTGTAGACTGGTTCTTCTCATCACTGGCCAAGTCTGGTGGCCGCAACACGTCCCTCGTAGTATCGTGGGGGTAATTACGAAGATCGTCCAGCGTCCTTCAATACCAGTCAGCTATTGGTGTCTAGCTTTGACTAAAGGCCACTTATATCACACACTTATAAAAATCCCATAGCAGTTGGAAATCCTAAAGAGTAGGCCTTTCAGGCCGCTACCCTGGCAGAATTAAAAAATTAGAAACCTACCCACCACAAAAAATATTTAAAGAATGTGTGATTCCTAAATACACACATTGGGATTCTCGCCGGTTCTACGGAACTCGGGCACTGTGCTGAGATCCTCCTTGTGTGATCTAAGAGATGCGATCGGAGCACTGATGGAGTTGTTCGTGTGCAATGAAGATAGTCCTTAAAGCCAAACAAAACCACACACTTGTTACACAGACTAGGACCCCACCAATTGGTACCACCGACAATTATCATTTTTTTTTTTTTTTTTTTTTTTTTTTTTTTTTTCGTACGCCCGCTAATACTCGAGGCGAAATCTCAGGTTATTGTTAATGTCTAACCTGACATTGATTTTACGTGAGTATCCCTTTTCTTGTACAGAGACAGGTGTCCCTCGCCATTCAGGCAGATACTCGCCGATTTCGGAGGTACCCATTATAGCTGGGTCGGCTCAGGAGCCGCCAATCCCTGGTCGACGACACTCCTTCAAATGTCATCGTCAGGTCTCGAGTTAATCCAGTCCAATTCCCGGTCGACGAAAAATCCTCAAATGCCGTCGCCCGGGTTTGATCCTGAATCACCCGGTCGCCAGAACGGTGTTTTAACCACTACGCTAGCGCGGCTCCCAACAATTATCATGAAATAAGAGATAAACAAATATCCCTCCTGAGTATTGGGTCTCCTGACAAAAATCAGGCGTCACTCCATTTCACTCCACCATCATATCTGCCTCAGAACTTTACCATCTCTGGGCATTAACGTTAATCCCAGTAAATGGAAAACATCCATTGCATGTATTTAGAACATGTTTACATATACATATGCACTGGTTGAAAAGGTTAATATAATAATTATATATATTCTTTCTGTCACCGTCCATCTGCTCCTTGCGCCATAGGGAACTTGGGATTACCTCTGCGTTTGGTTCTGTATGAGACATCAGCATGAAGCAGTCACCAGTTTTTACAGTGGTGGTTCATGAGACCATTTTTCTATATGATGAGGTTTGTATGACTTGGACACCCACAAGCAATGTTCACATGTTATAACGCAAAACATAGGAGCCACGGTAGCACAGTGGTTAGCTCACTGGCTTCCTAGCTCAATGGTCCATGGTTCAATCCCCAGTTGAGGTGGGATTTTTTAGACCGCAAACGGCTCCTGAAACAGTATCTTAGATCCCGGGGACACCGTGATTTTAACGGCTGGAGAGATCTAGTCCGAAATTTTCCTAATTTTAGAAGCTCACCCCACCCCCCTTTTCTGTAATCGTCTAAGATCTACCAAATCATCCAATGGGATCTACGGGTAGGTCAGGATCGATTGGTCGCTGACCCCTGCTATAGAGGATGTTCCGCTCTAATAGCTTGGGTACCTTCAAATGTGGGCATAACAAAAAATGAAGAGGCGGATAAAGAAGCTAAGAAAAGTAGATCTAATAGAATCGAAATAAATGTGCAACTGAGTAAAACAGAAATCAAAAGCTTAATTTTAAAAAAAAACATAATACCTGTCGAATGGGATGTACAGTGGGATAGAAGCCTGAAGGGCAGACATGAGTTGAAATTGTTCATTCGATTTTTCTGGTCAAACTTAGCGTGACTTAAGGTCAATGTACAATTTAGCTTTAATGGTGAACTGCGCACTGTTCACGGTTCTTCCCGAAAATACATTATGAACAGATTGCGAGGCATGCGCGTTCTTTTAAAGGGTGTTCAATTTAGCTTTCACAGTGCAACGAACGTCTTTTTCGTATATTCATGATAAGGTTGTGGAATTTTGGTCATTGTTCGTTAAATAGGCTATGTTTCAATAAGACAACTAGTTAAATGGAGATAATAAGGAATTCATAACTAAAATGATAATTACTTGGAGAACGAAGAAGCCCACATTATTAATATGCCTGTCAAGTGTTCAGGCTCTTCAAAGATGTGCGTCCATTTTGTTTGTAATTACAGAAGAAAAATATTAAGTTGAAAGTTTCAGTTTATTATCTTTCCACTCCCAAGCATAGGTCTTCAACAAACTTTCCACTCCCAAACATAGGTCTTCAACAAACTTTCCACTCCCAAACATAGGTCTTCAACAAACTTTCTACTCATAAACATAGATCTTCAACAAACTGTCCACTTCCAAACATAGGTCTTCAACAAACTTTCCACTCCCAAACAAACATAGGTCTTCAACAAACCTTCCAATCACAAACATAAGTCTTCAACAAACTTTCCACTCCCAAACAAACATAGGTCTTCAACAAACTTTCCACACCCAAATATTGGTCTTCAACAAACTTTCCACACCCAAACATAGGTCTTCAACAAACTTTCTCTCACACACATAGGTCTTCAACAAACTTTCCACTCACAAACATAGGTCTTCAACAAACTTTCCACTCCCAAACATAGGTCTTCAACAAACTTTCCACTCCCAAACATAGGTCTTCAACAAACTTTCCACTCCCAAACAAACATAGGTCTTCAACAAACCTTCCAATCACAAACATAAGTCTTCAACAAACTTTCCACTCCCAAACAAACATAGGTCTTCAACAAACTTTCCACACCCAAACATAGGTCTTCAACAAACTTTCCACACCCAAACATAGGTCTTCAACAAACTTTCCACTCCCAAAAATAGGTCTTCAAAAACTTTCTACTCCCAAAAAATAGGTTTTCAACAATCTTTCCACTCCCAAACATAGGTCTTCAACAAACTTTCCACTCCCAAACATAGGTCTTCAACAAACTTTCCACTCCCAAACAAACATAGGTCTTCAACAAACTTTCCACTCTTAAACAAACATAGGTCTTCAACAAACTTTCCACTCTTAAACAAACATAGGTCTTCAACAAACTTTCCACTGCCAAACATAGGTCTTCAACAAACTTTCCACTCCCAAACAAATATAGGTCTTCAACAAACTTTCCACTCACAAACATAGGTCTTAAACAAACTTTCCACTCCCAAACAAACATAGGTCTTCAACAATCTTTCCACTCCCAAACATAGGTCTTCAATAATCTTTCCACTCCCAAACGAACATAGATCTTCAACAAACTTTCCACTCCCAAACATAGGTCTTCAACAAACTTTCCACTCCCAAACATAGATCTTCAACAAACTTTCCACTCACAAACATAGGTCTTCAACAAACTTTCCACTCCCAAACATAGGTCTTCAACAAACTTTCCACACCCAAACATTGGTCTTCAACAAACTTTCCACTCCCAAACAAACATAGGTCTTTAACAAACTTTCCACTCACAAACAAACATAGGTCTTCAACAATCTGTGGCAGAAATATTATGATTAATAAATTTCAGATATTTATTCTTTATTCTGCACTTGTCTTTTACTTCTCTTCCGCTCTTTTACCCTTCTTTTTTTCGCATACGCTCGATTGTTAAGATAAACTCTCCCATTCATACCTTTGTCTTTTCCTTTCTAATTTAGCAACGCATTTTATTGCTGTTAAGCTAATTTTTTTGATGAGAGAATCGAATCGTGTTAATTCGTTCTCGACAGGGATAAGAAGTAAGACTATCGTCTATTATTTCTCTTTGATCTGTTCGCCTATAGTCAATTATTCTCGGGGAAAGATTTGAGATGAATGACATTGATCGCTGTGATAAGGGTGGTTTATGGCTGACTACTAGCCACTATGAACGGTAAGCCACCAATGTTGCAGGTATCAGTCCACAGTCGTTGCTAGTGTGTAGCCATATAAAGTCCCACCCCTGTAGACACCAGGTAGGTTGTAGGCTGGAGTGTGTGGTGTCTTGTCTGGTTTATGGGTGCTGGCTGCGAGTGTAGGTGATGTGGTTTCACAGGTTCACAACACATGTGGTATGACATGAAAAGTCATAGAAGGGTGTAAACTGCTATTAACGTTTCCATCAATTATTTTCGGACGCCACAAAACAGGTACTGTACATCCATTTTACATAAGTCATAGTCACTGTAGTACATGGTAATGTGCATACATAAAGTTCTGCAATGGATCTTGCAAATCCTATGAGCTGATATATATATATATATATATATATATATATATATATATATATATATATATATATATATATATATATATATATATATATAATATATATATATATATATATAATATATATATATATATATATATATATATATATATATATATATATATATATATAATTCCAGCTTACAACAGCGTCAGCTTCATATCATAATGTACATAGGTCTAACAAACTCCTCTCTGATGCTATCCGATCAGATATGTAAATGAGTTCACCACTGAACGCACGGGAATGGCGTTTCAAGAGTTCAGGTCAGATTGACCTTTGTAGATTTTCTAAGTCTAACCTTGCTGTAGATACCGTCGCTAGCATTGCGAAGTTCAAAGAGCATAGAAACTGTTCTCTGGGCCTAGCATGACCCGTATACATCTAAATCTCAGGTATGAAGATACCTGGGGTGTAATCTCTAGTAGAAGAACCTCTCCTTCCTGTAACTGGTAACTGAGCAGAGAACGACCAATGTCAAACATCAAAATAGATTACAGATTTGAACATAAGGAGGGTATTACCTTGCTTCGAAATCACACCACAACACATACGCCTCCAGGCGTTTTCGAATCATATAGGGAAAGACCTCGTTAGCTAAACTAACTCACAGGAGGACTACCAATTCCCTATCAAAAGATCACAGACGCAGATGCGTCCTCTCTGCTCAAAACATCTTGTCGAATCCCCTGACCGGAAGATTTTTCAAACTCTCTTTAAGTTCAGACATGCGCAGAATGCATACACCTGAGTAAGACTCAAAACGGGACAATGTAGGAGACATTCCAGGCAAAGATATAACGAAATCACGCCTTATATGGACAGGAAATAAACCTCAACACTGGTTTCAATCATTCCAAGAAACAGTTGACCGATGCTACCATATAAGGATAATGACCTGACATTGATCGAAAAAAAATGGACCGGCGAGACAGGACACAAGAGAAGGTAACCACCATTGAAAATGTAATCACAGTCAAACAAGGGTTATTTACCTTCGACCAAGAAAAAATTACAGTGTACAATTCAGGCAAGTTAATTATACAAAGTCTTAGAAAAATTATGTGCGTAACAGATTACCGCACCCCCCGGGAAAAAAATGAAACAGTTTTTTTAAAAAATCCTAGAGCCAGAACGAACAGGCTTCTAACGCACGTATGATGCGCGGATATAATGCCTAATATGAGGCTAGCTCGACGCATGGAGCGACAGGTGAGATTATATCTCACATCCTTAGAGAAAATATTCCAGGGAGGTGCCATTAACATACGCCACAGTGATGGCAACATCATGATGCAAGCAAAATTATAGTCATACAAATCTATGAAATTAAATATATCATCATAGTATTAAAACAATGAAGTGTCATGAAAACAGCGGTGTGATATACTAATATACCGCATTAAAGAATTACACATCTTAAACCAAAAATTACATTATACAAGCATGTAATAATATCATGATACAATGTATTATAGTAATTAAACAGATGTTCCTTGAAGATGTGGACATAACTCGTTCCAAAGTAGGTTAGAACTTGACATACTTCATGGTTGACATAATGTCCATACTCTCGCAGACGTCAATGATGTGCTGCGAAAATATCAATAACAGAAATCTTTATGATAAATGTTAAATTTCTTAATACATTAATCAAAATACCATATATAAATTGTGGCCATGTGAACTTTTGGCCCATATATTGCTAACTAAGCCTTATTCCGTTATAACAAAATCGGTAACAGAAAAAGGAAATTATATGGTACAATGATATAAATTCCCAAAAAGTGAGAACATATGTGCTGATATATTATTATAGTAGAGAACTGTTATAGATCTCGACGTTTATCAGGAAATATATGACAGAAGAATTAAGTGGAATCATGTGGGCATCTGGAAAGAATGTCTGCCATCACATTATCCGAACCACGGATAGCTCGCACCGTGAAATGAAAGGGTTGAAGAGCTATGGCATATCGAGTGGACCTCGAGCTCTTCGAGTTTTTGCTCTGAATAGCAGTAAGAGCTTTCTGGTCGGTTTCCACAATGAAATGTGCGCCTAGAAGGAATCTTTGTAACTTGAGAATTGACCAAACCATAGCCAATAATTCACGGTCTAAAACCGAATAATTCCTTTCTGCAGCATTTAATTTCCTAGAGATATACATCACCGGATGCAGAGTATCCGAATACTCCTGCATTAGTGCTGCCCAATCCCAGTGGACGAGGAGTCACTTCGAAGAACCAAAGTCTTCTCAATAGTAGGTAACCTAAGGATAGGTGGAGATGAAAATAGAGTTTTAATCTGGTCCAATGAGGATTGGCATTCTTGAGACCAGCGGATCAGATTAGGCGATCCTTTCTTCAATAAAGTAGAAAGAGGTGCCATAATGGAGGACAGATTCGGAATGAATCGTCCGTAAAATTGTATCAAACCTAAGAGACTACGCACTTGTTTTTTCGTCTTAGGGACAGAAATGTTTAGTATTTTTGAAACATTGTGGTCCTCTGTCTTTAAAAGACCATGACCAACACGATGACCCAGGAAAGAAATCTCGCTAAATCCTATAAAGGCTTTAGAGGGTTTTGCAGTTAAGTTATACTCGCGAAGAGTAGACAGTAATTTGTATAAACCCAGATAGTGATCTTCCCAGGAATCACTGAACATACAGATATCGTCTAAGTATGCTATGACATCTGTACGATATGAGAGAATTCGACGCATCATGCGTACGAATGTAGCAGGGGCGTTCATAAGGCCGAAAGGCATGAAATTCCATTGAAATAAACCCCTAGGTGTAGAAAAAGCAGTAAGAGGTTTGGCTCGTTCAGTTAAAGGAACTTGCACATAACCTTTCGACAAGTCAAGTTTGGTAAAGAATCTAGAATTAGAAAGTTTGTTTAGTAGCTCTTCTAGCTAAGGCATAGGTTCAGCATCAAACTTCGTAACTTGGTTCAATTTGCAATAATCAACGCAAAGGCGAATGTTATTGTCTTTCTTTCGTACAATAACCATGGACGAAGAGTATGCTGAAGTGGATGGTTCGATTATTTCCAATCGTATCATCTCATTCAATTCTTTCTCGACTTGTGACTGAAAATGGATAGGTATAGGATAGGGTCTGACTCTGATAGGATTATGGTCAGTAAGTACTATGTAATGTTCAATGACATGTGTGTGTGTCCCGGAATGTCGGTAAGGACATCCTGAAATGTTTGTAACATCGAAGAGACTTGTCGATGTTCCTCAGCGGAAAGATTAGGAGAAACGGTAACGTTTTTCCAAGATTCCGTAGAATGAAGTGGGATCACAGGAAGAGGGAGATTGACATCAGAAAAAGTAGTTTCCTCATCCTGTATAACTGACAGGGATGAGTAATGACAATGAGGTACTGGAGAATCGTCCGTCGCCTGGAAAATAGGCTGCAAATAGTCAGATCGTTCATGAAATTCCGAAAGCATATTTATGTGGAAAGTTTTATGCTTTCCATCAATATCGACAACATAGTCGACATCGGAAATTTTAGAGACTATTGCATACGGACCTTTCCATGCAATAAGAAGTCTGTTCTCCCTTGAAGGAAGTAGGACGAGTGCTTTGTCACCTGGACAAAGTTGTCGTAGACATCTGTTCTTATTGGCAAATAGCCTTGCGTTTTCTTTAGCAAATTCGGATGAAGAAGTTGCTAGTTTGCATGCCTCGATGATCTTTTGCCTAAGAGCAATGACATACTCATAAGAAGATTGAGTGTCATCGCTAATATTATCGGCAGTGATAAGATCGTGAAGTAAAGACATAGGGCCGCGCGGTCGCGCGCCAAAGACAAGTTCAAAAGAAGAAAACCCTGTGTGTTCATTGGGGACCTCTCTATAAGCAAAGAGAGCCGCGGGTAAAACCCTGTCCCAATCCTGAGGATGATCCTCAGTTATCTTCCCAAGTAAAGTCTTGAGTGTTCTATTCAAACGCTCAACTAACCCATTAGATATTGGGTGATAGATACTGCTGAGAGACCTTTTAATATGTAGAATAGACATTACCTGTGACATAGTGTCAGATATAAGTTGAGTGCCATGGTCTGACAATATTTCTCTGGGGAATCTAAAGCGAGAAAATATCAGCCAAAGAGCGTCTGCGATATCAGCAGTGGAGATGCCCTTAAGAGGTATAGCCTCTGGCCAACGTGTGCACATATCGACACATGTAAGGATAAATTGATGTCCTCTGGTCGACTTGATCCTTCTTCTTCTTCTTCTTGCGATCGCATCTTTGATGATTACACCGTCAGACGAGTTCTCATGATGAATTCGACTGTTGTTTGAAGTTCCTCTTTAACTCCATATAGCTTTGAGTTTAGTGTTGAGTCATTGGGCCAGTATATCTTTCTTAACTGGTCATACAGATGACAGTCCTGTAGAACATGCTCAGCAGTTTGTTCGTTTAATCCACATGTGCACAGTGGTGAAGCAGACAATCGTAGCTTGTGCATGTGTTTATTCAGTTTGTTATGCCCTGTCCTGAGTCGAAAAATAGTTGTCTGTCCCTGCCGGTCGAGAGTGTGATAGTCGTCTTTGGGTTGGTTCTGTTCTCTTCTGATAGTCTGGATAGCTCTCTTTTTCTCAAAGTATGTGACTTCATTATCTTCTTGTTCACATTCTCCTCCCTTTTTTGCAAGTTTATCTGCCTTTTCATTTCCGGGTACACCACAATGAGATGGTACCCACTGAAGTATGGTTTTCTTTTTGGCAGCTACCTTGTTTAGTTCATTTCTCAGATGCGGGAGTTTACCACCCTTGAGAGCTTGCAGGACAGACAGTGCATCTGTGAGGATGACTACCTGGTGGCAGTCAGAGTTGGTGTTATAAATCATATTTGCAGCTTGCTCTAGAGCTTGAACCTCAGCTGTATAGTTGAAACAGAATTTACCAGTGGGAATGTGCCTAGTCTCATAGTGGTTGTCAGGATATGAGTTAAAGATACCGGCACCTCCATTCCTAACAGCATTAGTTGCTGATCCATCTGTATAGGCATGTATCCATGATTGATCGGGATAGCTTTCTTGGATCATACTCAATGTAGCAGTTCGTTTTTTGCAGATCATTATACTCACATCCACTTGTGAGACCACTGACTGTTGTATTAATTTGGAGGGCACTGCTGGCCTGCTCCCATGGTACAGGGTATAGGGTGGGCTTCAGTGGTGTTGTCTTCATGGATAGGTCTTCTTGATGCTGTCTTATAAGTCTTTTCCCCCGATGCACAAAGCTGCTACGCTTTAGACGTCCCAATGCCAGATCATCTAGTCTTGCCTTCATTGGGTGCATTGGCATACTGTTGTACTTTTCCATCTGGATCATGGTTTTTGTGTCTCTTCTATGGGACAATGTCTGTAATCCAGCAACCTTCTGCATCTCTGTTATTGGTGTAGTTTTCATGGCTCCTGAAATGAGCCTGAGAGCTTGATTTTGCACCTTGTCCAAAGACTGCAGATGTGAGTTAGCAGCTGATGACCATGCTGCTGAGCTAAACTCTAAGTGTGGTCTTATTACTCCATTATAAATCTTCTTTAGATTTCGTTCATTTGCTCCCCAGTTGGTACCTGCTAATTTTCTGAGTATGCCTAGTCGTCTTCGGGCCTTTCCTTCTGCATTTTCAATATGCTTATTCCAACTTGATCCTAAAAGGACCGATAATATCTATTGCCATTTTCTGAAACGGCCGAATAGGAATGTCAGCAGCCTGGATAGGCGCAGCATGTCGTGGTCCTTTAGATTTGACCTCCTGGCATACTTTGCAAGATCGACAGTAAATACGTATGTCCTTGCTCACAAATGGCCAAAAGAAAGCCGCAAGAACCCTCGACTTTGTACGGGAAAAACCCATATGTCCAGCACATTGTGAGTCATGAGCATGTTGCAATATTTGCAATCTCATACTCTTAGGCACAAGAATTTGAGAATGTGTAGACGTAGTCGAGTCTTGTACCATACGCACAAGTACGCCGTTCTTCATAGAAATCCAAGACTTTCTATTTGTATTTTGATTCGGATCACCTTTTTTTGCTAGAATGAAGAATTTTTGTAAAGAATGATCTTCTTCTTGCAATTTTATAAAAGAGTCACGTGAAATAATCAAGTGACTATTTTGGCTATTTACTTCATTATTATCAGTTACTGAAGTTTGAGGTGTTTCCAGAGCTTGTGCTCTTGTGACCACTGCATTGGTAGCTTCAATATTTTGTTCCTCCCAAACAGCAATCTGCTGTGGGGTACATTCTCTAACTCCGTGAATACGACCAATAATAAGGTCCGCAATAGGGTTAGGTAGAAGACACGCGTGGACATCTCCCGTAAAGAAGGGAGTAGCAATATGTATTATGGCAGTAGGATACTTTTCCAAAGTGCCACCAAATGTGACACATTTGATAACTTTTCCTGTAGCACAGGATGGATCTACAAGAGATTGTCTAACACCAATAGTAGTACATCCAGAATCAAAAAGGACTGAGACTGGATTATTATTTACAAGACCCTTGTGTAGAATAAGAGAACCTCTCCCGTCATGCACAACTGCAGCAGGAAGAGCGGGAAGAGGGTGACCACAGCTCAAAGTAGTTACGGTAGTCGGTTCGAGCAAAGTACTGCATTGGGGACATTTAGTTGCCCTACCAAAGTCAAAGACAGAACATGTGATAGCACTAGAGTTTTTATTATCATCAACCTGTTTGCATGCTCCCTGAGACTCTTGCTGTACAGAGTTTGTCTGTTGATATCTCTTTCTTTTATGTTGAGATCTACCGCGACCATTATTGCCTCTGAAATTATTATTATACTCTCTACTGTAATTGTTATCCTGGTTTGAATCCCAGTTTCCATAACTGTCATTATCATTTCTATATTGATGAGGTCTCCACGAAAAATAGTTTTGATTGCCTCTATATTGACTACCTCTGCGGAAATGTCTAAAATTATTGGGTGTAGTATACCGAGGACTATCAGCTTGTCTCCAGTTCTTCGAAGAAGAATCACAATGTGATTGATTGCCATGATTCTGAGCATAATTACGGTTACTCTTTCTATTAAAATTTTGTTGAGTACCTTGAAATTTACGCATGAAGTTTGGGCCATATGGTGCTGCCGAAGCAACCGGCAAACCTTCTTTTACTCTAGAGTTGCTAATGGTTACGTGAGGGTGCGCAGTGACATACTGGCAACAGTAACAGTAATTCTTCCATTTCTTTCATGTTTTAGGCTTACGCTCATGCAGAAAAGCAAGAAAAGACTCACTGACAGAAGACATAACCTTGTCTCTAAGTAGTAAGTCCATAAGTGCTTCAAATGTATGTTCTGTCTTAGACAGCTCAACCCAACGTGTAAAAGTAAGACGTATCTTTGAAATGAATTCAGAGAATTCTACTCCAGTTTCTGGCAACATATTTTTAAATTGAAGACGATAGCCGTCTTCGTTCAGTTGGTATTTCTTTAACAAGACCGCCCTGACAACCTCATAATTGTTCTTGTCAGGCTCATCTACCATGCTTAACATACTCAAAGCATCACCTCTAAGTATATTGGACAACTGATAAACATACAGTGATTTATCTTTCTTTCCTCAGCCTCGGCTTGTAATCTTTTATCTTCAGCTTCTCTTTTATGTTTTTTCCATTTCCATCTGGAATTTTCTTTCATCTGCCTGCATCTGCAGTCTCAGATTCTCAGCATCTGTCTTCTTTTGCTCAGCTTCTCTGTCTAATCTTTTATTTTCCTCTTTTTGTCTTTTCTCCTCAGACTTTAGTGCTTTAGTCCATTGAGTATTTGCATACTCTTCTAATATATCACCAATCTTATCAAGGGCTTTCCCTTGCTCAATAAAGTACTCAAGTGTAGACATGATGTCTAATATTATGAGTCCAAAACCTGAAATAATTAATTATCTTATTTCAACCTTAATAGTAACAAGACTTAAATAAAGTACTTGTATAATCACAATGTTTACCCCAATCTCTGTGGGAAACAAGTCTTTGATAAAGAACTTGTATTATCAAATGTATAATAATATCACAAGTCACTTCTTAATCATAAGGGCACTACACATCTAATAGTGCATAACCACATATCCATCAGTTATTTATCATAACTGCACTACACAGTTAATAGTGCATAAGCAAAAACCACTAGTTAGTTATGATAAGTGCACTACACAGCTAATAGTGCATAAGCAAATATTTAACAATAGTGAATGCTAACTAAGAACTATGTAAACAATAACAAAGATCCAAGACAATGTAAACAATAACAAAGATGAAAGACAATACGAAAACATTCGCAAAAGTCAACTAAATAAACAGCGAAAAATAAAAAAAATATCACAAAGAATGTGATGACAAATGCGAAAAAGGTAAACAAACAAATGACGTCACAGTGTATAAACAAAGAGGTGTATAGAACTGAATGACAGGAAAGAGTAGACCTACAAATACAAACAAATTTAATCAAAACTAAAGAATAGAAAAATGTTACAAAAACAACGAAGAAAAAACACACCTCGTCACAACTAACACAAATAGCAACAAATGTTGCATGCAAATTTTCAATTAAGAAAATTGCTCCTACTGAACGCTATTATAAGACCTCTATGACGTGGTATACCTTATAATAGTCACCTACCCAACCGACCCGCTGAAATATAAACAATAAATATACAAATAACATATAACATGTAAACATATAACAGTGAGAATGTGACAGTACAGAAGGCTCAGTTAGACTATAAGGGCACAGTTCACAAACAAAACAGGTCACTTATCTTATTAATCTCCTATCGTCAACACGGTGTAGAACAGTTGGTGATCAGCATTCTAAGGATAGATGATCCAACGTTGATCGCACATCTGAACCTGCATCCATAACACAGCAAAGACGACGGTTACTAACTTGAACCTCAGATAAAGTATTGCAGAAGGTATGGAACTTGTACTTCTCAGTGTAACAGCAACACGCTTCACTCGGCACTTGACCTTCTAAATGCAGCAAAATTGATTCAATCGGCACTTGACCATCTGAATGCGGCAAAATTGATTCAATCGGCACTTGACCATCTAAATGCGGCAACGCCGGGTACTTTCAAAATATTTCATTGAAGATGTAGATTTCTTGAAGTAAGTGTAGATCATGAATTTGATTGCTGAGTACTGCATGGGTTACTGACCCCGAGAGTGCTGGTACCAAACAAAACCAGTTATTGGCCACCAAAAATGATAAGGGTGGTTTATGGCTGACTACTGGCCACTATGAACGGTAAGCCACCAATGTTGCAGGTATCAGTCCACAGTCGTTGCTAGTGTGTAGCCATATAAAGTCCCACCCCTATAGACACCAGGTAGGTTGTAGGCTGGAGTGTGTGGTGTCTTGTCTGGTTTATGGGTGCTGGCTTCGAGTGTAGGTGATGTGGTTTCACAGGTTCACAACACATGTGGTATGACATGAAAAGTCATAGAAGGGTGTAAACTGCTATTGACGTTTCCATCGTTTATTTTCGGACGCCACAAAACAGGTACTGTACATCCATTTTACATAAGTCATAGTCACTGTAGTACATGGTAATGTGCATACATAAAGTTCTGCAATGGATCTTGCAAATCCTATGAGCTGATATATATATACACATATATATAATTCCAGCTTACAACAGCGTCAGCTTCATATCATAATGTACATAAGTCTAACAAACTCCTCTCTGATGCTATCCGATCAGATATGTAAATGAGTTCACCACTGAACGCACGGGAATGGCGTTTCAAGAGTACAGGTCAGATTGACCTTTGTAGATTTTCTAAGTCTAACCTCGCTGTAGATACCGTCGCTAGCATTGCGAAGTTCAAAGAGCATAGAAACTGTTCTCTGGGCCTAGCATGACCCGTATACATCTAAATCTCAGGTATGAAGATACCTGGGGTGTAATCTCTAGTAGAAGAACCTCTCCTTCCTGTAACTGGTAACTGAGCAGAGAACGACCAATGTCAAACATCAAAATAGATTACAGATTTGAACATAAGGAGGGTATTACCTTGCTTCGAAATCACACCACAACACATACGCCTCCAGGCGTTTTCGAATCATATAGGGAAAGACCTCGTTAGCTAAACTAACTCACAGGAGGACTACCAATTCCCTATCAAAAGATCACAGACGCAGATGCGTCCTCTCTGCTCAAAACATCTTGTCGAATCCCCTGACCGGAAGATTTTTCAAACTCTCTTTAAGTTTAGACATGCGCAGAACGCATACACCTGAGTAAGACTCAAAACGGGACGATGTAGGAGACATTCCAGGCAAAGATATAACGAAATCACGCCTTATATGGACAGGAAATAAACCTCAACACTGGTTTCAATCATTCCAAGAAACAGTTGACCGATGCTACCATATAAGGATAATGACCTGACATCGATCGAAAAAATGGACCGGCGAGACAGGACACAAGAGAAGGTAACCACCATTGAAAATGTAATCACAGTCAAACAAGGGTTATTTACCTTCGACCAAGAAAAAATTACAGTGTACAATTCAGGCAAGTTAATTATACAAAGTCTTAGAAAAATTCTGTGCGTAACACGCTGGGAACGGCCATATGAAGCAGAATGTGTGAAACACACTGGAAGTTTATTGCCGAGGTCTGATCATATCGAGAGGAGTTACTGGAGGTGTTAATTCTGTTTTCGGTTTCTGGGTTAGAAATCTCTCTGATTTGTAGAATGAGCAAGTGGCAAATTGAGTGGGGTCGGGTTATAGACGTAACCTTCCCCTGAGTTCGGAGAGATATATACTCCAGAATTCTAACTTAATCCATCCAGTACAGCCAGAAAGACTAGAACCATCTAGCTCTCGTTTCCTAAGATCTCTGTTAATAGAAGCATCATTTAGTTGGTCGATTGGAGATCGTTTTACTTCTGCGCTAATGGTAGATATATATATATATATATATATAGTAGTGTTGAGTGATTTTAGTGGTAGATCGCCTATTTCATTTTTTCCATAGTTTAATTTCTGTGCAGAGGGATTAAATGATAAGTCAGTTATATTCTCTAGTTACGGTGTTACAGTGGATAGCGGAATAAATTATATTTCTAGCTAGAAACTCATACAGCTATTAATAAATTAAATTTAATTGCTAGTAACCAGTCAGAGAAAAGTTTTACCATCTAAATAAATGCACTGATTCATCATTGAGTATTGACGAGATACTTATGTATTTCTAATTCATGATGATTGATTCTTTTAATAACTAGAATTTATTTCACGGGAGTTTTAAACGATGAGACAAGCGCTAAGCTTATAGTCTCTAACTTAAAGTTAATAACCGAAGTAAATATATTATATGTTACGCGAGGGTAGGATAGGATGTGTATAATATTATGTTTAAGTATTCTGTATGTTTCTTTTTCTTTATACAGTATTCTGGATAAAGCCCAACATCTACCAGCGGTTTGGTTTCAGTACATTTGAGACTAACTTAGAAGAAACATTTATTGTACTTAAATACGTGGGTTTACAAGTTAAAACCTGTCTGGCATTGCGTTTGCATCCAGAAAAAGACAGAGTACCCATCTCACGAACTTTAAGACTAAATGCAGTAACTGGGCTTATCGAGCCAGATTATAATTCTTCCCAACAATCTCATTGTACATTCAGCCCCTGTGGCGAAAAAATATTACAAACATTAACATTTCCGACGTTTTTGACTAATTGTGGTATGACCAAGAATTTTACATTTAAGAGAAGTTACCAACCTGTCATTTTTCCTAAGTAGTGGAAACCTCGAGATTCTGACACTGTGAGCCCGTGTAAACTTTCTTAACCAAACTGATTCAAGTGACCTTAACAGTAATCTTAAAATATAATTGTGAAGTGAATGCTCCCCGGAACATTGGAAGAAACCTGTATCTGCAGAGCTGGGATTCTCTTTATCAAAAGAATACAGATTCACTGTAGAGAAGTGTCCTGAAGTTTGCGCCAGACGGCGAGAAACACCACGTGTGTAGGTAAGAAAGTATGTCAGAGGCCCCTGCTGAATGAACAGAGAGAAAGCAGAACGAGTGATTCTTTCATTTTATATTCATGCACCCACTTTGTAATTTCTTTATGCAATTTTTGTTGCAAATGCTGATTTCCTCTTAGGATAGATTAATATATCAACTCTGTTCTTAAACTATAGAGGGAAATACTAGACCATAGTGTATAAATATGTGACTCTTTGGGGCTATAACTTTTCTTCTAATGGGATCGTGGGCTAAACAGAGGGGGAAAGGATTACACCTATGGGTCTATTATTCTTTTAGTAATACATTAACCTATGTGTATTTGTATGTGCTTGATAAGCAAACTTATTTGTTGTGGAAAATTTTCTTTATGTTAATAAAATTTACATAAACTTTATTCAAGTGTGTCGGTCAGCTCATTCCAAAATATCTATATTCCATTGTTATAGTTTTCACGCCTGTGCGTCTAACTGTCGTCACTTATGTGGGTGTGTATGTGAGTGGTGATATATATATATATATATATATATATATATATATATATATATATATATATATATATATATATATATATATATATATATATATATATATATATATATATATATATAAATATAAATAAATAAATAAATATATATATATATATATATATATATATATATATATATATATATATATATATATATATATATATATTTATTTATTTATTTATTTATTTATTTATTTATTTATATATATATTCTATTAGACTGTCTGACACTCTAAGTTCTGCTGTAGAAGATAGGCGGACCGAGAGAAGCTTCTCACGTTCAGGGACATAATCTAATCAGTTTCCACCATCTCACTCGTGAAAATCTATTTTCTTTACATTTCCTCTCACTGAGCTATCACCTGTTCTAATCTATTCAGAAGGGACCAATCTATGTCTTAATTCCCCTTTCGAAAATCTATGACACAATCTTTCCACTCCCAAACATAGGTCTTCAACAAACTTTCCACTCCTAAACAAACATAGGTCTTCAACAAACTTTCCATTCCCAAACATAGGTCTTCAACAAACTTTCCACTCCCAAACATAGGTCTTCAACAAACTTTCCACTCCTAAACAAACATAGGTCTTCAACAAACTTTCCACTCCCAAACATAGGTCTTCAACAAAATTTCCACACCCAAAAAAAAGTCTTCAACAAACTTTCCACTCCTATACAAAAATAGGTCTTCAACAAACTTTCCATTCCCAAACATAGGTCTTCAACAAACTTTCCACTCCCAAACATAGGTCTTCAACAAACTTTCCACTCCCAAACTTAGGTCTTCAACAAACGTTCCACTCCCAAACATAGGTCTTCAACAATCTTTCCACTCCAAAACATAGGTCTTCAACAAACTTTCCATTCCCAAAAATAGGTCTTCGACAAACTTTCCACTCCCAAACATAGGTCTTCAACAAACGTTCCACTCCCAAACATATGTCTTCAACAATCTTTCCACTCCAAAACATAGGTCTTCAACAAACTCTTCATTCCCAAAAATAGGTCTGCAACAAGCTTTCCACTCCCAAACAAGTATAGGTCTTCAACAAACGTTCTACTCCTAAACATAGGTTTTCAACAAACTTTCCACTCACAAACATAGGTCTTCAACATACGTTCCACACCCAAACATAGGTCTTCAACAATCTTTCCACTCCAAAACATAGGTCTTCAACAAACTTTCCACACCCAAACATAGGTCTTCAGCAAACTTTCCACTCCCAAGCAAACATAGGTCTTTAACAAACTTTCCACTCCCAAACATAGGTCTTCAACATACCTTCCACTCCCAAACATAGGTCTTCAACAAACTTTCCACTCCCAAACATAGGGCTTCAACAAAATTTCCACACCCAAACACACGTCTTCAACAAACTATCCACTCCTATACAAAAATAGGTCTTCAACAAACTTTCCATTCCCAAACATAGGTCTTCAACAAACTTTTCACTCCCAAATTTAGGTCTTCAACAAACTTTCCACTCTCAAACATAGGTCTTCAACAAACGTTCCACTCCCAAACATAAATCTTCAGCAATCTTTCAACTCCCAAACATAGGTCTTCAACAAACTTTCCACTCCCACAAATAGGTCTTCAACAAGCTTTCCACTCCCAAACAAATATAGATCTTCAACAAACTTTCCATTCCCAAATATTGGTCTTCAACAAACGTTCCACTCCTAAACTTAGGTCTTCAACAATCTTTCCACTCCCAAACATAGGTCTTCAACATACTTTCCACACCCAAACATAGGTCTTCAACAAACGTTCCACTCCTAAACATAGGTCTTCAACAAACTTTCCACTCACAAACATAGGTCTTCAACATACGTTCCACACCCAAACATAGGTCTTCAACATTCTTTCCACTCCCAAACAAACATAGGTCTTCAACAAAACTTCCACATCCAAACATAGGTCTTCAGCAAACTTTAAACTCCCAAGCAAAGATACGTCTTTAACAAACTTTCCACTCCCAAACAAACAGGTCTTCAACAATCTTTCCACTCCCAAACATAAGTCTTCAACAAACTTTCCACTCCCAAATAAACATAGGTCTTCAACAATTTTTCCACACCCAAACATAGGTCTTCAACAAACTTTCCACTCCCAAACAAATATATGCTTCAACAAACTTTCCACTCCCAAACATAGGTCTTCAACAAACTTTCCACTCAAACAAAGGTCTCCAACAAACTTTCTACTCCAAAACATGTCTTCAACAAACTTTACACTCACAAACAAACATAAGACTTCAACATATTTTCCACTCCCAAACAAACATAGGTCTTCAACAAACGTTCCACTCCCAAACATAGGTCTTCAACAATCTTTCCACTCCAAAACATAGGTCTTCAACAAACTTTCCATTCCCAAAAATAGGTCTTTGACAAACTTTCCACTCCCAAACATAGGTCTTCAACAAACGTTCCACTCCCAAACATACGTCTTCAACAATCTTTCCACTCCAAAACATAGGTCTTCAACAAACTCTTCATTCCCAAAAATAGGTCTGCAACAAGCTTTCCACTCCCAAACAATTATAGGTCTTCAACAAACGTTCTACTCCTAAACATAGGTCTTCAACAAACTTTCCACTCACAAACATAGGTCTTCAACATACGTTCCACACCCAAACATAGGTCTTCAACAATCTTTCCACTCCAAAACATAGGTCTTCAACAAACTTTCCACACCCAAACATAGGTCTTCAGCAAACTTTCCACTCCCAAGCAAACATAGGTCTTTAACAAACTTTCCACTCCCAAACATAGGTCTTCAACATACCTTCCACTCCCAAACATAGGTCTTCAACAAAATTTCCACACCCAAACACAAGTCTTCAACAAACTTTCCACTCCTATACAAAAATAGGTCTTCAACAAACTTTCCATTCCCAAAAATAGGTCTTCAACAAACTTTCCACTCTCAAACATAGGTCTCCAACCAACGTTCCACTCCCAAACATAGGTCTTCAACAATCTTTCCGTTCCAAAACATAGGTCTTCAACAAACTTTCCATTCCCAAAAATAGGTCTTCAACAAGCTTTCCACTCCCAAACAAATATAGGCCTTCAACAAACGTTCCACTCCTAAACAAAGGTCTTCAACAAACTTTCCACTCACAAACATAGGTCTTCAACATACATTCCACACCCAAACATAGGTCTTCAACAATCTTTCCACTCCTAAACAAACAAAGGTCTTCAACAATCTTTCAACTCCCAAACATAGGTCTTCAGCAAACTTTCCACTCCCAAAAATAGGTCTTCAACAAGCTTTCCACTCCCAAACAAATATAGGTCTTCGACAAACTTTCCACTCCCAAACATAGGTCTTCAACAAACGTTCCACTCCCAAACATACGTCTTCAACAATCTTTCCACTCCAAAACATAGGTCTTCAACAAACTCTTCATTCCCAAAAATAGGTCTGCAACAAGCTTTCCACCCCCAAACAATTATAGGTCTTCAACAAACGTTCTACTCCTAAACATAGGTCTTCAACAAACTTTCCACTCACAAACATAGGTCTTCAACATACGTTCCACACCCAAACATAGGTCTTCAACAATCTTTCCACTCCAAAACATAGGTCTTCAACAAACTGTCCACACCCAAACATAGGTCTTCAGCAAACTTTCCACTCCCAAGCAAACATAGGTCTTTAACAAACTTTCCACTCCCAAACATAGGTCTTCAACATACCTTCCACTCCCAAACATAGGTCTTCAACAAAATTTCCACACCCAAACACAAGTCTTCAACAAACTTTCCACTCCTATACAAAAATAGGTCTTCAACAAACTTTCCATTCCCAAAAATAGGTCTTCAACAAACTTTCCACTCTCAAAAATAGGTCTCCAACAAACGTTCCACTCCCAAACATAGGTCTTCAACAATCTTTCCATTCCAAAACATAGGTCTTCAACAAACTTTCCATTCCCAAAAATAGGTCTTCAACAAGCTTTCCACTCCCAAACAAATATAGGCCTTCAATAAACGTTCCACTCCTAAACAAAGGTCTTCAACAAACTTTCCACTCACAAACATAGGTCTTCAACATACATTCCACACCCAAACATAGGTCTTCAACAATCTTTCCACTCCTAAACAAACATAGGTCTTCAACAATCTTTCAACTCCCAAACATAGGTCTTCAGCAAACTTTCCACTCCCAAAAATAGGTCTTCAACAAGCTTTCCACTCCCAAACAAATATAGGGCTTCAACAAACTTTCCATTCCCAAACATAGGTCTTCAACAAACTTTCCACTCCAAAACATAAGTCTTCAACAAACTTTCCACTCCCAAACATAGGGCTTCAACAAAATTTCCACACCCAAACACAAGTCTTCAACAAACTATCCACTCCTATACAAAAATAGGTCTTCAACAAACTTTCCATTCCCAAACATAGGTCTTCAACAAACTTTTCACTCCCAAATTTAGGTCTTCAACAAACTTTCCACTCTCAAACATAGGTCTTCAACAAACGTTCCACTCCCAAACATAAATCTTCAGCAGTCTTTCAACTCCCAAACATAGGTCTTCAACAAACTTTCCACTCCCACAAATAGGTCTTCAACAAGCTTTCCACTCCCAAACAAATATAGATCTTCAACAAACTTTCCATTCCCAAATATTGGTCTTCAACAAACGTTCCACTCCTAAACTTAGGTCTTCAACAATCTTTCCACTCCCAAACATAGGTCTTCAACATACTTTCCACACCCAAACATAGGTCTTCAACAAACGTTCCACTCCTAAACATAGGTCTTCAACAAACTTTCCACTCACAAACATAGGTCTTCAACATACGTTCCACACCCAAACATAGGTCTTCAACAATCTTTCCACTCCCAAACAAACATAGGTCTTCAACAAAACTTCCACATCCAAATATAGGTCTTCAGCAAACTTTAAACTCCCAAGCAAAGATACGTCTTTAACAAACTTTCCACTCCCAAACAAACAGGTCTTCAACAATCTTTCCACTCCCAAACATAAGTCTTCAACAAACTTTCCACTCCCAAATAAACATAGGTCTTCAACAATTTTTCCACACCCAAACATAGGTCTTCAACAAACTTTCCACTCCCAAACAAATATATGCTTCAACAAACTTTCCACTCCCAAACATAGGTCTTCAACAAACTTTCCACTCAAACAAAGGTCTCCAACAAACTTTCTACTCCAAAACATATGTCTTCAACAAACTTTCCACTCACAAACAAACATAAGACTTCAACAAATTTTCCACTCCCAAACAAACATAGGTCTTCAACAAACTTTCCACTCCCAAACATAGGTCTTCAACAACCTTCCCACTCACAAACATAGGTCTTCAACAAACTTTCCACTCTCAAACAAAGGTCGCCAACAAACTTTCCACTCACAAACATGTCTTCAACAAACTTTCCACTCACAAACATAGATCTTTAACAAACTTTCCACTCACAAACAAACATAGGTCTTCAACAAACTTTCCACTCCCAAACAAACAGGTCTTCAACAAACTTTCCACTCCCAAACATAGGTATTCAACAATGTTTCCACTCACAAACATAGGTCTTCAATAATCTTTCCACTCTCAAACATAGGTCTTCAACAAACTTTCCACTCACAAACATAGGTCTTCAACAAACTTTCCACTCCCAAACAAACATAGGTCTTCAACAATATTTCCACTCACAAACATAGGTCTTCAATAATCTTTCCACTCCCAAACAAATGTAGGTCTTCAACAAACTTTTCACTCCCAAACAAACATAGATCTTCAACAATCTTTCCATTCCCAAACATAGGTCTTCAACAACATTTCCACTCCCAAACAAACATAGGTCTTCAACAAACTTTCCACTCCCAAACATAGATCTTCAACAAACTTTCCACACCCAAGCATATGTCTTCAACGAACTTTCCACTCCCAAACATAGGTCAACAACATTTCCACTCCCAAACATAGGTCTTCAACAAACTTTCCACTCCCAAACAAACATACATCTTCAACAAACTTTCCACTCCCAAACAAACATAGGTCTTCAACAAACTTTCCACTCCCAAACAAACATAGGTCTTCAACAAACTTTCCACTCCCAAACAAACATAGGTCTTCAACAAACTTTCCACTCCCAAACATAGGTCTTCAACAAACTTTCCACTCTCAAACAAACAAACAAACATCTTCACCAAACTTTCCACTCCCAAACAAACATAGGTCTTTGACAAACTTTCCACTCCCAAACAAACATAGGTCTTCAACAAACTTTTCACTCCCAAACAAACATTGGTCTTCAACAAACTTTCCACTCTCAAACAAACATAGGTCTTAAACAAACTTTCCACTCCCAAACATAAGTCTTCAACAAACTTTCCACTCCCAAACATAGGTCTTCAACAAACTTTCCACTCCTAAACAAACATATGTCTTTATTAAACTTTCCACTCCCAAAGAAACATAGGTCTTCAACAAACTTTCCACTCCCAAACATAGGTCTTCAACAAACTTTCCACTCCCAAACATAGGTCTTCAACAAACTTTCCACTCCCAAACATAGGCCTTTAACAAACTTTCCACTCCCAAACATAGGTCTTCAACAAACTTTCCACTCCTGGCATGGTCATTTATTCCTTGATTAATGTCCAGATCTGCATGTCCACTGCCCTAACTAACCGACACACTTTCTACCAAGTCTGATGAAGGAAGACTTGTTGGTAGTTTGTCTACTTCTCATCCCATTTACTCCACTCTTCCACCTTGAATATTTGTTTTCCAACTGTGGTCACCTGCCCAATCCTTGCCTCTGCCTGTGCCATCCATGACATCACACTCTTTTTTTTTTCTCACTCCCTTTATATCAGACATGTTCCCATGCAGTGGGTGTCTGTGATTACTGGCGTACATGCTTTTGCCTGGGCCATCACATACCTGAATCTTACTGACAGCAATCCAAGTGTGTACCTCATCATCCCAATGGGGGTATCTCTCATACAGTTCTGTTACTATTTTGCTGTCTAGGGTCTTCCTTTCTACGAGTGTCCTACAATTACATATTTTCATTAATTATGAACAACTGTGGTCTGGATAAGTTGTGTGTAAGAGTTATATCCCCATAACCCAGAAGCTTTCCAAGAAGATTCCTCTGATCTGAACTGCGTACAGATTGTGCTGTATAATCTTAGTGTACACTGAATCTCAAAATGGGAGGTTACACTTTGTTCCATCTGGCCAATAACCATTGTTCACGCCTGTATGAAGAGTGTTAGCACTGAATTCAGTCTACCACCTGGCCCTTGAAAATGTATATACATTTCATTGGCTGTTAATAAATAACATATGCCTAAAGAACTTCTAATTAAGAGAGTCTGAATTTGATTTTGGACAGAAAAGATACGTCCACTTATCAAAAAAATTATAGAGAACAGAAATAAATGTAACTAGATTTGTTTATACAAAGGCAAAGAAGACAATTACCCAAAACTGCCAGAGTTGCTTTGAGTAAACCAAAAACGTTTTGAAGGTTAAACTATGCAGACTGCACTCTGAATGTTCACAGCATTTGCTTCACTCGTCTAGAAGTTACACTGATTAAGCTCACTGTTCACTTTGTTGACCACCTTGCATGTTCCTGATTTTTGCTTTGTTTTTCCAAAAGCTTTCACATTCAAATGTAAAGATATCATGAAGATCTGTTTCCATAAATTGGCTATCAGTCATTTGGGAAAATTTGACTTTGATTTTGATGCCATGGTTAAATTTGATTGTACTTTTACTGCAACCAAATGATTTTTGTTATGGTCTTCCAAAAGTATTAAACAAAAAAGTATTAAATTATTTGTCCATAATGTACCTGCTTGTGTAGCTATTGAGATGCATCACACAAGTCTTGTGACTGATATAATTACTTTTTTTGGAGATGGATAATATATGGGTGCTTGAAACGTGAAGGAAAGGAACTAATTTGTTTAAAATTCATTTGACATTTGTTAACAAATTGAAATTTATAATTTAAAAAATTCCAGTGTTGCCAATATAATTCAATAATACAAGTGTGTTGTTATTTTGAGCATAAACCAATCTGATTTGTCATTATACGGTGTACAATTTTGTCTTTTCATTTATTTTTCATAGTTAAATTAAAGCTGGAAATGTGCAGAAATTTTTTTTTTTAAACCAGCTCAGGTTTCAAATAAAACCACTTATTTGTTTAACTTAAACATTAAATTATTTAAATTCTCACATTTAGTATTATAGAATCCATTTTGGACAAAACACACAAAAATAGAACTGGAGCAATGCAGCAATTACAATTTTATTTGCTCCAGCTCTTGGCCAAAAAACTGCAGCTCTGTCTGTGCTCTGCTCCAAAGCCATGTTTTAGATGGTCCAGTGGCTTCTACTTATCCAAACAGCACTTATAGGCAACAAGCATTCAAGAATGTTGCTTATAACCAGATATATCCAAAGCATTCAAGACAAACATATAACTCACCACTGAACTGAAGGAAATACTATGTTTTTATTTATTTTTAATTCACTGAGTATGCATATATTACCTTTTCACATCCACATAATATAGTTTTTGCTTGTTTTGTTTTAAACATATAAATTTAGTTCCCATTATTTTATGTCACTTTATGTAATGTCTTTAATTCAAACTTCAGCTTTTGCATCATGTAAAAAAAAACTGTCATAGAAACCCCCATTGCTAGAGCATGTGAAGGTACAGTGCTGGCTTCCTGTACGGGGACTAGTTGCTGCGGAGGCTACGTACGGTGTGCACAAGAAAATGATGATGATAATGCATTTACTTTCATGATAAAGAGTTCAAATTTAACAAAAAGAGTAAAAATAAAATGTTCTATACCAGAACTCAGTGGTGAATGACAGCTGCAGCTTCATGTTACACAGGGAACAAAAATGAATGACTAGTTAACTTTTCTGAAGTTGGAAGATGGTCAAAAGAGAATGTTTTGTTTATTAGTTAGTGCAGGTTGAGCAAGAGTTGTCAAACCTATTAAAATATGTATTTTTGTCAAGAAAAGTACGACAAAGATTGCCGAACACAATTTTCAAAGCAAGTGCAGCTTCCAATACTTTAGATGAGAGGTCATTAATAATAATGTTGAGGTCATTAATAATAATGTTGAGGTCATTAATAATAATGTTGAGGACCTTAATAATAATGTAATGTTTTCACAAAAGAACAAGAGCTGTAAGAGCGTTATGAAGCAACCAGTCAAGAAAAGTTGTCTATGGTCACATGACAGAAGGTCGAGAGGTGAGAGTGTTTCCCAGAACATTCAATTTGGTAGTCTCCTTGCGAGTGGTCACTTGTTTACTAGCGTCAGGAGTCTTAGGTTTGAATGATGATCTGGCATCAGGAAGTCAAGCAGTTTAAAATATGAGATCTTGAAAAATAACTGTTTCAAGTAAGAAGTGTTCCTCAAGATATTGTTCATGTGGTCAGAAGTAATTACTCTTACTTCTTATGCCTCCAACTTTAAAGCCTAAATACCGTATTTTTTGTTTCAATCAACTTTGTTGGTTGGTTCAGGCTTCTGGGAATAAACACGTGTGACATTTTGTTATACATGTCTGTACCTAGATTGTGTGGTCAAAGCTGTACCCAACTAACCACACACAAGTGCTGTCATTGAAAAACCTTAGAAAAGGATTAACAGGATTAAGGTAATCCTAACTTGTCATTGACATAAACATAACATAACATAACATAACAGAACAATGAAGAATGATCAGTTTCAGCATTTGACCCATACTTCCAGAAATCTCTATTAGCATGAATCTTTCTGGTCTACTCTATTTTAGCTCACACATGAAAACTGAATGTAAAAGATATATTAGTTAGGATAAAGGTAACAAAAATAATATAATGTGAAAAATATGAAAATTAAACAGTAGCAAAACATTAATGCTGAACTATAATAACATTAATGCTGAACTATAATAACATTAATTGCTGAACTATAATAACATTAATTGCTGAACTATAATAACATTAATGCTGAACTATAATAACATTAATGCTGAACTATAATAACATTAATGGTGAACTATAATAAAATTAATGCTGAACTATAAAAACATTAATGGTGAACTATAAAAACATTAATAATAATAAATTCTTTAAGCGCCAAACACGGCGCATAAGGCAGAAACCAGTGCTCTCCAGGTTGTTCGTTGTGACGCCACTCCTCTTAGCTCTTGCACATTATTTAGGCCCAACGTTCTTCCTTCTCTTATTATTGTTCTTCTGAGTGTTTCTTTTGGTCTTCCTTTTTTCCGCTTACCCTCAGGAACCCAAGTGAGCGCCTGTAGTGGTATTCTGTTGTTTTGCATTCGTAGGACATGACCGATATATGACCATCGTCTTTTCCTTATATAGTCGGAGACATATTTCTGCCTAGAGTCTTCTCTTATTTGTCGATTAGTCTTGAATTCTTTCCAACTGATGTTCATGAGTTTTCTAAACATTAATGGTGAACTATAAAAACATTAATGCTGAACTATAATAACATTAAGCCTTGTTTAGTTCCTGGGAGTCTGTGAAAAGACGGAACAAGAATACAGCTCCCTCAGTCATGTCGTACAAGGTGAGTAATGTGAGCCTGGCAACCTCATCATGTCAAATAAATTGCCACAAAAAACTACTGCTACAAGAGCGTGGTGTAAATGTCTGGTACAGGTTTCCAGCGAGGGGACCAGCTGTAGTGGTGGTTCTATGCTTCACATGGAGCACAAAGGAAAATGATGATGATAGAATTTAACAAGAAATTAATTTCAAGTCAATAAAAACCACAAGTTTGATTTTTTATTCTAACACTGAATGACAGTGTCCCATGTTGTCCCCAGGGGTCTCTCTAGCAGACATAAACAGAATCAGACTACCGCTGCCTCAGTCATGTTGTAAGTGGTGACTAATAGGAGGTTGTGTATGAGGCTGGAAACCTCATTATGTAATTTCAATCAGTAACAACACAAGTATGAAATATGCATTTTTATACACATCACACCACCTTCTTCTGCGTTTCTTAGACATGCTAAATCTGCAGACCTATGCCAGGACACAGTTAGTATTTTCCAAGTCCATGCAGTAGCTCCATAGCTTCTGCCTAAGCTCTGCACACTTTGGCCAGATTTGACGTCAGCTCATTGTTGGGTGAGCAGTTATGGAGAATGCATTCATGAGTCTGGATTTAAGTTCCATATGGACATTCTTTAGTGTTGATATCCTGAGGTGATAGAGGTGACCTAGTAATTTGCAGTGGCCAGTTCTCAGGAATCACATACTAAACCTGTCAGATTTCTCTCCTGTATGCTTTTCTTTGTGTCTTTTCAGATCAAGAGACTGAGAAAACTTAACACCACAAACATCAATATTGTATGTCTTCTCTTGTAAATGCATTTGTTTGTGTCTTTTCACACCAACAGACTGAGTAAATCTAATACCACAAGTATCACATTTATAGGGTTTCTCTCCTGTATGGATTCTTTTGTGTGTTTTCAGATGCTGACACTGTTTAAAGACAGCACCACAAACATCACACATGTAAGGCTTCTCTCCTGTATGTACTCTTTTGTGTGTTTTCAGAGTACAAGACTGTGTAAAATCAGCATCACAAACATCACACTTGTAAGGCTTCTCTCCTGTATGTATTCTTTTGTGTTTTTCAAGAATATGACAATGTGTAAACACAGCACTGCAGACATCACATGAGTAAGACTTCTCTCCTGTATGTATTTTTTTGGTGTGTTTTCAGAGCAAAGGAGTCTGTAAATCTATCACAACAAACATTACACTTGTAAGGCTTCTCTCCTAAGTGCACTCTTTTGTGTGTTTTCAGATTCTGACCTTTTGTAAATCCAACACCACAAACATCACACTTGTAGGGTTTCTGTCCTGTATGTATTTGTTACGCACGGATCATTATTATTTTTCGTTTGTATAAACATTTTTTCATATGTATGATCATTTTTTTGACTGAAGTGTGTATTATGTTTTCTATGGTCAAAGGGACATAATCCGAGTTATCGAGACTACAATTTGTTAGGAGTTGCCTTCTCTTGTATAGAGACACGTTCGGTCTATAATTTCTTGAACGAAGCGTGACCACATCTCCTTATTTGGTAGTATCAGTCAACTATGGTAGATGTCTGAAACCTTTCTTAACGCTTCTTTTCATGACCATAAAAGGCGCGACTGTGTAAGACTTTTATCTCGAATGTTCTTCGAATCGTCTTGCATGGAAAGGTCCATATGCAATAGTCTCCAAAATTTCTGATGTCGACTATGTTGTCGATATTGATGGAAAGCATAAAACTTTCCACATAAATATGCTCACAGAATTTTATGAAAGACCTGACTATTTGCAGCCTATTTTCCAGGCTACGGACAATTCACAAGCAACTCATGGTCAGTACTCATCTCTGTCAGTTATACAGGATGAGGAAACTACTTTTTCTGATGTCAATCTTCCTCTTTCTATGGTCCCACTTTATTCTACGGAATCTTGGAAAAAACGTGACCGTTTCTCCAAATCTTTCCGCTGAGGAACATCGACAAGTTTCTTCGATGTTGCAAACATTTCAGGATGTTCTTACAGACATCCCGGGACACACACATGTCATAGAACATGACATTGTGCTAACTGATCACAATCCTATCAGAGTCAGACCATATCCAATACCTATTCATTTCCAGTCTCAAGTCGAAAAAGAGTTGGATGAAATGATACGTTTGGAAATCATTGAACCATCCACTTCAGCATACTCTTCGTCTATGGTTATTGTTCGAAAGAAGGATAATAACATTCGCATTTGCGTAGATTATCGCAAATTGAACCAAGTTACGAAGTTCGATGCTGAACCTATGCCTTCATTAGAAGAGCTACTCAATAAACTTTCTAATTCTAGATTCTTTACCAAACTAGATTTGTCTAAAGGTTATTGGCAAGTCCCGCTAACTGAACGTGCCAAACCTTTTACAGCTTTTTCTACACCTAGGGGTTTATTCCAATGGAATTTCATGCCTTTTGGTCTTATGAACGCCCCTGCTACATTCGTACGCATGATGCGGCGAATTCTCGCATATCGTACAGATGTCATAGCATACCTAGATGATATCTGTCTATTCAGTGATTCTTGGGAAGATCACTATTTGGGTTTATACGAATTACTGTCTACTCTTCGCGAGTATAACTTGACTGCAAAAACCCTCTAAAGCCTTTATAGGATTTAGCGAGATTTCTTTCCTAGGTCATCGGGTTGGTCATGGTCTTTTAAAGACAGAGGACCACAATGTTTCAAAAATACTTAACATTTCGGTCCCTAAGACGAAGAAACAAGTAAGGAGTCTATTAGGTTTGATTCAATTCTACGGACGATTCATTCCGAATCTGTCCTCCATTATGGCACCGCTTTCTACTTTATTGAAGAAAGGGTCGCCTAATCTGATCCGCTGGTCTAAAGAATGTCAATCCTCATTGGACCAGGTTAAAGCCCTATTTTCATCTCCACCTATTCTTAAGTTACCTACTATTGAGAAGACTTTTGTTCTTCGAAGTGACGCCTCGTCAACAGGGATTGGGGCAGCACTAATGCAGGAGTATTCTGATACTTTGCATCCGGTGATGTATATCTCTAGGAAATTAAACGCTGCAGAAAAGAATTACTCGGTTTTAGACCGTGAGTTATTGGCTATGGTATGGTCTATTCTGAAGTTACAAAGATTTCTCCTAGGCGCACATTTCATTGTGGAAACCGACCAGAAAGCGCTTACTGCTATTCAGAGCAAAAACTTGAAGAGCTCGAGGTCCACTCGTTATGCCATAGCTCTTCAACCATTTCATTTCTCGGTTCGAGCTATCCGTGGTTCGGATAATGTAATGGCAGACATTCTGTCCAGATGTCCACACGATTCCACATGATTCTTCTGTCATATATATATATTTCCTGATATACAGTCCAATGTTATAATGACATGTTAGTAGATTTTGTCTCACTTTTTTTTTTGAGGGAAATTTATAACATTGTACCATGTAATTATCTAAGAAGGCTTAGTTAGTGATATACGGGCCAAAAGATCACTCGGCCACATTTAAATAAATTATTTTCAGGATTGTATTAAGAAATTTACCAGTTGTCTTTAAGATTTGTGTTATTGATATTTTCGCAGCACATCATTGAAGTCTGCGAGTTTATGTCCATTGTGGAACTTTGAGGATATCAAGTCCTGTCCTACATTGGGAGCGGATGATGTCCACATCTTCTTCTATTGAATGTTTTATGTCACCGCAGAGCAACACATGTATTACTTATTAATTACTGTTACTTTATATAATGTAATAATATAGTGCGGTATATTAGTAAATTACACCGCTATTTGCAACACATTGTATGATAACACATAATATATTTAATTTCATATATTGGTATGAGTATAATTTGATTGTCATTATGTTGTTGCCATCATTGTGGCGTGTGTTGGTGGCACCTTCCTGGAATATATCAGCGTATACTTAGATAAATTTTTTCTCTAAGGATCTGAGATATGATCTCAGTGTCGCTCCATGCGTTGAGCTAATTTGTTAGGTATATATCCACGCATCATACGTGCGTTAGGAGCCTAGATTTTTCCGGCTCCAGGATTTAAAAAAAAAAAAATGTTTCATTTTTTTTTTTCCAGGGAGGGTGCGGTAATGTTACGCACGGATCATTATTATTTTTCGTTTGTATAAACATTTTTTCATATGTATGATCATTTTTTTGACTGAAGTGTGTATTATGTTTTCTATGGTCAAAGGGACATAATCCGAGTTATCGAGACTACAATTTGTTAGGAGTTGCCTTCTCTTGTATAGAGACACGTTCGGTCTATAATTTCTTGAACGAAGCGTGACCACATCTCCTTATTTGGTAGTATCAGTCAACTATGGTAGATGTCTGAAACCTTTCTTAACGCTTCTTTTCATGACCATAAAAGGCGCGACTGTGTAAGACTTTTATCTCGAATGTTCTTCGAATCGTCTTATTGTGAACGGCAACTCAGAGATTGTCGTTCTGCGCATGTCAAACCGGGAGTTCGTTCTGTGTGTTCCGCCCAGTTGGGCAGTTTAGAAATGGTTTAAGAAGCGAGCAGACGCAACTGCGTCTTGTGATTCTCTGAGGGAAATACAGTGTCTTAGTGAGTTAGTTAGCTAACTAGACTATTTCCCAGTATTATGCAGCCTGCCTGGAGGCATATGTTCATGGTTGATTTTCCGAAATAAGGTAATTCCTCTTGTATCGAACTTTATGCTATCATCTAGAGGTTCGTCATTTTGTCGCCTATTTGCTCGCCTGTGTGATGCAAAATGGAGAGGTACTTTGACTAGGATTAAGTCACCGGTATCTGTATACCTGAACTAGTTAAATATATATGGGTCGCTCTAGACCAACAAGACTGTTGTCTGTGTTCCAGGATTCGTTATATCAGAGATCACGTCCAAGTCAGATGGTTAGACTTAGGAACATTATAAAGGTCGAGCTGACCTGTAGCCCATGTATGCTATTCACGTGCAGACAGTGAACGGACTTATTGTATACAACTGATCTGCTAGCATCAGAATGGGAGCATTTATTATTGTTTATGAACATTGAAGATCTGTAGCTGACACTGTTGCAGAAGTTATAGAAATTATTATTATTTATACAGCTTCACGAACTAGCACTCGATGATTGATGAATTTCTGAATCTATTGAACTGTGATGTCTTATGACGCATATATACAACAGCTATCATTGCTGACTACAGAAATTGTTTTCAATGTGCCATATCATCTTGCTGAACTCGTTAACCATGTTGATGTCATAAGTATCATGACTGTTTTGTGGCGTGCAATAAATGAAAGAAACTTATACAACGAAGTTACCCTTTCTATGACTCTACACGTCATGTTGCCTGTGTGATAACCCTGTGAACTGTTCCACTACCACATACACAGCAACATCCTAAATCAGAGAAGACACCTACATCTTACACTTTAACACCAGGTGTCGATAAGGGTGGCAAGTTACCACTTCAGCACAAATCCACCCTTATCAGTATTCTTTGGTGTCTTTTCAGATTATGACAAAATGTAAACACAGCATCACAAGTGTCACACTTGTAGGGCTTCTCCCCCGTATGTATTTTGTTGTGCATTTTCAGATTATAACACTGTGTAAAACTAACACCACATAAATAGCACTTGTAAAATTTCTCTCCTAAATGAACTTTTTTGTGTGTTTTCAGACTGTGACAATCTACAAACCCAGCACCACAAATATCACACTTGTAAGGCTTCTCTCCTGTATGTATTCTTTTGTGAGTTTTCAGATTATGATACTGCGTAAACCCAACCCTACAATCATCGCACTTGTAAGGTTTGTCTTCTGGATGTATTACTTTATGTGCTAGTAATCTGTAAGCATCAAGAAATCCTAAACCGCAACAACTACACTGGAAAGGTTTATCTTGTTCTTGTACTTTCTTAATCTGAACATTACTTACTAATGTATCAACCCCACCAAGTTCAGTACCTTTCTCATTCACTGAAAATGTTTCACCTGGCACTATTTTATTTCTTATTGTGACCACATAATCATTCTGGGTCTCACAAACGTCAGCTGTGCTTGTGTAACATGCAATGAAATCTACAGATAGTTCATTTGGAGTAGTTCTTGATTCACAATAACTGTCATTAGCCAGCAGTGCTTCACTGGTATAATCTTTCTTGTATGCAATTTCATCTTGGTTGATGCTCTGATCTTCTAGCAACACATCTGAAAATATTTGAGATAAAAAATAATTGTAAAAAATGTTTTCCACGTTTATTTTTTATTATTCATGTTTATTATTAGATGTCCACGAAAATGTCCAAGTCATGAGTTAGTCAACATCTAAAATGACAGGCGGGCTAACATACTTGATCACATCATGTTTTGATTAATAAATATCTGGGTTTGTTAATAAAAGACAACTATGTCCATCAATCCTATTATATATCAATCCTTTTTTGCTCCAACTGGAACATAGGGCTTCAACAGTTGCTCACTCCCAATTTCAGTTCTACTCAGCTCTGTTTCAGTTGTTTTGGCATATGTTCATTGCATTTTATTTTCCCTCTTTCTGTTGTCTGTGAAATCATCCAGTGAATGACTATGATGAAGAAGGTTGCTGAAAGCAGACATCCTTTTATTACCTCAATGTCTATTGAATCTGAGAATCTCCCTTTGTGGACAATTCTTCAGGTGGTTTCTTATTGGAAGAGTTTAACATTTTAACTACATTGTTTAGGGATCCCAATGTCTCAGAAATTTTCATACAAATGTGAAAAATAATTTTACCTAGGTTTCAAATCTTAGATACAAAGAGAAAGAAGGAAATTACAATCTTCATGTGTGATTTAAATGCAAGGACAGCGATAGACAACAACAGCTATGAAGATGTCATGGCAACATGTGGACTTGGGTTAGTGAAGAGACATTTTTATAAAATTCTGTACTTCAAATAACAGAACACATAAACCAATGTGGGTATCAGCAGATCATGGGATAGAAAGCCAGACTGACCATATATGCACAAACAAAAAGTTGAAATCACCCTTATATGACATCATAATATATTGAGAAGCACATGTGGCATGAGATCACTATGTTCTGGTTATAAAAGTAATGATAAAATTGGAAACAATGAAGCATTACATAAAATGAATCCAGTGGACCTTTTTGTTTTGCCCCTTCAGCTCAGTGCTCCATTATCAGGCCATTTTCAAAACTGAAAATCTTTACAGTTTTTCCCATGTGAAGAGGATGTGTGCTAATTTGCAGACATTTATTGAACTTCCATGTTAAGGTTCTCAAAAATGAACAAAACACTGGCAAGAGAGGACATAATTTTGATCTGCGTGCTTATCATTCATTACCTTCATCTTTTCCACATAAGCGAGGCTGTTCTATTTCCTCGCTTCCTGACACTTTTGCATCTATGCTGCCATGTATGTGGATACTGGACACACAATGACAGAATGATGTTACTAAAGATGAGAGCAAAGCCATTCGACATATCAATCTTACAAACTTATGCACCAACTAAAGATCACAGCGAGGAAGAAATAGAAGAATACTATGAAGAGCTACAACAAACACTTAAACCAGTCAAATCAAAAGATGTGTTGATAGTAATGGGTGATATGAATGCAAAAGTAGGAAAAGGAAAATACAAGAAAATAGTAGAACAGTATGGATTAGGGACAAGAAATGATAGAGGAGACAGACTTATCCAGTTCTGTGAAGAAAACCAGCTGGTCATATGTAACACCTTTTTTGAACACCACCCAAGGAAATTATACACATGGAAAAGCCCAGGAGATGTAACACGAAATCAAATCGACTATATCATGATAAAACATAGATTTAAGAACAGTGTCACAAGTGCAAAGACACATCCTGGCGCTGACATAAATTCAGATCACAATCCAGTCGTCATCAAAGTAAATATAAAGCTGAAAAGAGCAGGAAACAGAAGACAAGAGGAACCCCAGATAGAAATATCAGCGCTGAAACAACCAGATATAAAACAGAAATATTTAATCGATGTCAAAAATAAATATCAACAGTTATTGACAGAAAGCATGGAGCAGTATAGAAGAGAAAACCCAGAAGAAAAAGCAACCGCAAAATGGGAATGCTTAAAAACAAGCATACAATCAGCAAATGCAAATTTACCTAAAAAGGAGTCTAAGAAAAATCAAAATTGGATGACAGATGACATCTTGAATAAAATGGCAGAAAGAAAGAAAGCAAAAAACACTCCAGAATATAAAACAATAGACAATGACATACGTACTATGTGTAGAGAAGCAAAAGAACGGTGGATAGAAACAAAATGCAAGGAAATAGAAGACTTGGAAGCAAAGCACATGACAAGAGATATGCATGAAGAAATAAAGAAATTATCAAATCGGTCGCGGTTTGCACAAGGAGGAAGCTGTATCAAGAACAAAAATGGTGTAATATTACTTGATGAGAAAGACATATCAAACAGATGGGCAGAATACGTAAAAGAACTATTCGAGGACAACAGAGGTAAAAAACCATCACCAGATTCTAATGAAGGCCCAAACATTCTTAGATCAGAAGTAGAGAATGCCATTCATATGATACAAAAAGGAAAATCAGCAGGCATGGATAACATAAAAATTGAAATGATAGAAGCTCTGGAGAGCTTTGGTATAGATACAATCACAGAAATATGCAACGATATATACAATACAGGATATATACCACACGACATGAAGACATCAGTTTTCATAACATTGCCCAAAAAAAACCAAATGCAACAGAATGTTCAGACTTCAGAACAATCAGCCTGATGAGTCATGCAATTAAGATACTGCTCAAAATCATACAGGAAAGAATAAAAAGTAAAGTAGACAGCGAAATCCAAGAAGAACAGTTTGGTTTTAGACGGAACAGTGGAACAAGAGAGGCAATATTTTGCCTAAGAATATTAGCAGAAAAATATACAGAGGTCCAAAAAAAGTATGTATATGTGCTTCATTGACTATAAGAAGGCTTTTGACAGAGTCCATCATGAGAAAATAATTGAATGCCTCGAAGACATAGGTATTGATGGAAAGGATATAAGAATACTCAGTAACCTTTATTGGGAGCAAACTGCCACAGTAAGATCGGGAAGGAATTATTTACCATACATAGACATAAAAAGAGGTGTCAGACAAGGTTGTGTGCTGTCCCCCTGCCTATTTAATTTATACACCGAAAAAATTTTCAAACAGATACAGGAAATACCAGGACTGAACATCAGTGGAAGGTCAATAAACAACCTTAGATATGCAGATGATACCGTGTTGTTAGCTGAAAGCGAACAGGAGTTACAAGAACTAGTCAAGCAAGTGAACAGTATAAGTCATGAATATGGACTCGACATTAATATTGAGAAAACAAAAACTATGATAATTAGCAAAACAGACGATAAACCCACATTAAAGATAAGCGTAAATGGGAAAATCCTGGAACAAGTCAAGAGCTACGTATATCTTGGTCATATAATAACAGAAGATGGCAGATGTGAAACAGAAATCAAGAAGAGAATAGGAATGGCCAAAGCTACATTCAACAACATGAAACATATACTGACATCCAAACAGTTATCTCACAAATTAAAACTGAGAATCATAAAGTGTTATATATATTCTGCATTTCTGTATGGTGCAGAAACATGGACGATGAATAAGCATTTGGAAGAAAGAATTGAGGCTCTTGAAATGTGGATATATAGAAGAATGGGGCGTATCTCATGGAAAGAGATGAAAACAAATAAGGAGGTCCTAGAAAATCTAGGTATGAAAAGAGAACTAATGAGGAAGGTCAAAGTTCGGCAGCTAAAATACTTTGGCCACATAAAAAGGCATAACACCTTTCAGAAGACCATAACAGAAGGGAGAGTTGAAGGCAAACGTGCAAGGGGAAGACAGCGCTATAAGTGGGAAGATAACATCAAAAGATGGACAGGAAAGAGTCTATCAGAGTGCACCACCAAGACAAGAGACAGAAGACGTTGGAGATCCATTACAGCCAACCTTCGTTGTGGAGATGGCAACTGATGATGATGATGCCAGCTACCTGAACTTGAGAATAAAGTGTTGTTTATCTTGAGCAAATTGAAAAATGGTTCACAGAATTAACAATGTGGATAAATTAAAAATGATTGGATGCAAGTTCTGATTCACCTATGAAACAAAAAATATAAAGGAGTTAGTGGTAATATCACAATTGGACCAGCTCTCATAAAGAAAATCTGTAGCTTAAAAATAGTAGGTAGTAGGTGATTCATTTTTTTACAATAAGATTTTTGACATATTAACTAACAAAAAAAATCACTGGCAGTATTTTCCACTCTCTGTATGTATCTGCCTGGTTTAAATGTGTATATACAGACACATACATTTAAACCAGTTAGATACAGAAAGAGAGTGTAAAACATACATAGGAATAAGGGCTCATTTAAAGAAAACAGAAGAGAGCAAATAAAGAAATCCTGAACAAATCAAAAATGAAAATAGAATTAATGAAAGAAATGAAAACAAAATACTTTAGCCATTTAAATAGACACTTTATTCTAATTTATAATAGAAGACAAACAGGAAACAAAATTAAGAGAAGCAGTAGGCACTCCTGAGATTCTATCCAGATTCATCAAAATGAAGAGTTAACATGCTAAGCAATGGGCTTCACTGTGTTCACTGGATTGGAAATAAATGATTAGTTCTACTTATAATACTTCAAGGCATAAATAACATATAAAAGTGAGAAAGAAAGAAGAAATAAATAAATAAAATGAACTACTCACTTCATAGGTTCAAGTTTTATGTTTTTATCACTGAATGTAGCCTTTGTTTCAACATTTATTGAGATCTGAGAGGGAAAATGCAATAGATTATGGCAGGATATCTTATACTGAATTGTACCATTAATCAGCACTACCATGTTTAGATATACCATATATCCACCTAACATGATTTCCAGTTCATTCCATGGTTAGTAGCAACACTGATACTGTTATTAACATAAGTTTATTATTAAAGTATGTAATTTCGCTTGATTTATACTGTATTTTTTTCAGTCTCCTTTAACTAATTCTCAACATCAGATACAATGTTAAATAACAGATTTTAAAAGTAAGAAATGGTGTGCCATTCATTCCAGTTCTCCCAGGACAATCCTACATTTTAGTCCTGTGCCCCTTAAATTAGTAGCAGTTTTTAAATAATGTGCACATTAAATCATTTTCAATAAAAGTAAGAAAAAGAGTTCAAAAATGTTACACTGAGTTAGTATTTTTACATATCATTGAACCACAGGCATCACACAAACAATTAGAGTTATCTAGAAGCCAGTAAGATGTATTCCTTAGAAGCATGATAAAAATATTTGATATAGTTTTAAAATGTAATGATGTAATAAATTTGCCAACAACTATAAACTAACCATTGCAAATACACTATTTCCTCATAAGTTATCAAGAAGAACAACGTGGCATGCCCCAAAAACTGAGATACATGGCCAAATTGATTTTATTCTTGTATCCAAAAGATTCAAGTCCAGTATTAATAAAGCCAAGACTAGGACTTTTCCTGGCGCCGACATTGGTAGTGATCACGACATGGTATTGATGACGCTCAAGCTTAAACTTAAAAAGAACTATAATCAAAACAGATGTTCTCAGTTAAGATTCAATTTAGACAAACTGAAAGATCCAGAAATCGCCGGAATCTTTGAGGCAACTGTTGGAGGAAAATTCGCAGCTCTCAACTTTTTGGAGGATGATATCAACTCAATCACAGAGAACATGAAAGACGTGCTCATTGAATCAGCAACAGAAATACTTGGTAAAAGAAAGAAAATAAACAAACCATGGGTTACAGATGACATTCTGAAGTTATGTGATACACGGCGGGAAATGAAAAAGGTTAAGAAAGAGGTTCCTGAAGCAGCATGGCAATACAGTATGGTGAATAAAAATATTAGGAAGAAAATGAAACAGGCCAAAGAAAAATGGGTAGCTGATCAATGTGAGTCCATTAATACGGGGCTAATAAGATAAGATAGGAAACTCTTTACAGAGCGATACAACAGGAGGCAATCTGATCATCAGAAGAAGATCAGATTGCCTCCTGTTGTATCGCTCTGTAAAGAAGCCATTTATAATAAAAGGTAACAGCAAGGCAGCTTTTGACACATTAAGAAAACTATCAAAACCCCAACAGCCCAGGGTAACTGTCATAGAAGATAGCAATGGGGCTCTGCTCAATGAAAAAACAGCTGTAATGAGAAGATGGACAGAATATTGTAAAGAATTATATAACTGTAAACTTGACACTGACTTAGGCATATTAAACAACATTAAGTGCGAAAACAGGGAACTCGGAAATGCAGCAATATTACGGGAAGAAGTGGAAGAGGCTATATGTTCGATGAAAGGAGGGAAGTCACCGGGTGTGGATAATATCCCAGCAGAGCTCTTGAAATATGGAGGACCAGATATAGTAAAAATCATGACAACAATTTGCCAGAAGATATGGAGTACAAAAAAATGGCCAAAAGAATGGACGCAGTCATTAGTAATACCGCTTCCAAAGAAAGGAAATCTAAAAATGTGCAAGAACTACAGAACCATTAGCCTTATTAGTCATCCAAGTAAGGTGATGTTAAGGATACTTTTGAACAGAATAAAACAGAAATCAGAAGAAATCTTGTCAGAGGAACAGGCTGGCTTTAGACCAAAAAGAAGTACCTCAGAACAAATCTTCAATATTAGATTACTTATCGAAAAACATCTCCAACATCAACACGATTTATACCATAACTTCATCGATTTCACAAAAGCCTTCGATCGAGTCTGGCATGAAGGCTTATGGCAAGTAATGAGAAAATTCAATTTTGATACCAACATCATAGATATCATTGAAGCACTATACAAGGACGCAAGCAGTGCTGTTTTTGCAAGCAACGACATTGGAGAATTTTTCAAAACAACTGTAGGAGTTCGGCAGGGATGTATCCTGTCCCCAGTGCTCTTTAATATTTATCTAGAACATATTATGCAGGAGGCTCTCTACGATTATAAATCAACCATATCGATTGGAGGCCGACCTCTGTGCAACCTACGTTTTGCTGATGATATTGATCTGATAGCTGGATCAGAATCAGAACTTCAAGACCTTACCTCTAGACTGGAGAAAGTAACAAGAACGTATGGGATGGAAATTAATATAGAAAAAAGCAAGATATTGGTGAATAGCCATAAGAAACATGTTCCGACCAACATTACGTTAAATGGGCAAACGTTAGAAGAAGTTAACACCTTTAAATATCTCGGGTCCACTATATGCAGTGATGGAAGATCAATTAAAGAAATCAAGACAAGACTTGAGATGGCCTCAGCTGCCATGACAAGGTTGAATGTGATCTGGAAAAGTAACATCAGTTTTCCTGTGAAGATCAAATTATACAAATCACTTGTATTATCTATTCTCTTGTATGGGTGTGAGAGCTGGACACTCACTGCAGATACGGAGCGAAGGATTCAGGCTTTCGAGCATAAATGTTATAGAAGAATTTTGCACATTTGCTATAAAGAGCACAAAACAAATGTCTATGTTAGAGAGAAGATAAACACCTATGCAGGCCACCAAGAACCACTTTTGTCAACAGTGAAACGTCGAAAGCTTGCCTGGTTTGGGCATGTAACTCGTCATGACTCCCTTTCAAAAACGATCCTTCAGGGAACAGTCGAAGGTAAACGGAGAAGAGGAAGGCAGAGAAAATCCTGGGCTGATAACATCAAAGAATGGGCAGGACACGGTTTTTCCACACTTGTACGCATTGCTGAGGATAGAGAGCAGTGGAGAACCCTGTCTGCTGATGCTTCCACCATGGCACCCCTACGACCCATGACCGGTTACGGGATGAGATGATGATGATGTAATAAATGAGTGAGGCTTGGAACAGGAGAAAAATCACTGAAAAGATAGGAGGAGAGACAAAAAAACCACAAAATATGTTCTAGATGAGGGAAATTAGAACACAGTTTTACAGACTAGGAAAAACTGTAGGAAGAAGAGTTGTATGAATATAAAAAATACCAGAAAGACTGACAATATGCATCATAAGAAATCACCAACTGCATTTCTAGGTAACATCAGAAAATGAAGCAGAGAGAGATTATTATTAACACTCAGCACAGCATATTGATAATGATGATGGTCATGATACACTTTTACTGTGATGCAAAATGTCCAACATACATAAAAACATGGGACACCTAGAACTGGAAAAATGTCCTTTACAGATGATGTTAACAAAATTACTTTAACATTAAACTAATGATGTTATCACACATGACAGACATCTGACAAATACACTATCCACTTTAATTCAGCTTCATTCCATGTATGTGTGAAATTAAACTAAACGGTGACTGTTTGTTAATAATTTAAGCTACAATAATTCATCATACCTCACAATCTTGTTCCTGTTTTACTCTTACAGTTAGCTCAGGGACATCACTTTCATTACTTCTTTCATCCTGGTGAAACACAGCAAGTAAGAAGAAAAAAGTTATATTTTAATTAATGGTACTTAAATTTGAAAGTATTACAGCACATATTTAATTAGTTTCACTGTCTTTTGAATACCTTGAAAACTTTTTTAAAAGTGAACATATAAGTGTCATAAGATCAAATAAACATGTTATATAGATAGTTGAACGCTTCAGATAAAACTATTGGTATAGTACCATATCTTGTGTTATGCAAAAACGTTAAGAGTGACAGCATGTATGGTAAATATCATTATGAGTAACAAAGTGAAAAATAACGATACAGCTAGAAATGGATAATGGATCAAGGAAAAATGAGACAAAGGTAGACAGTATATACACACATTGTAAAAGATAAAAAGTAAGGGTGTGACCATTCACCTTTGAATAAGTCAAGGTATATCTGTTAAATGCTAGCACAAATATTTCTCTGACGATTGCTTGTCACAAAGCTGTCTCTCAATAAGAAAAAACATGAATTGTTTGGTGTTAATGCTACTATTAAGAATAGTCCCATACATGAACCAAATTGCAGAGTATTCTAAATTCAATGGTGCTATGGTGACACCCACTTATTATAATGTGTGTTAAGATTAATAGAAATTAAGATTAGCAGCTTACGACCTTATTAAAGTTGACAAATCAATTACTTCTCCTAGCTCAGTTGATGTCTTTAGAATGAAATATGGTCAAGAATTATAAATGCACATGTAATGCATAACTGGATTTGGTTACATATGGTGTTCTGAATTATGGACTTACTATTTAGAATGTTGTTACCTAGTACTGTTTACACATTATTTAACACATTCAATTAGAGATCATTATAGAGCTGACAAAGCAATATTGTGACACTTTGTGCCAATTATTTCTGGAGAAACTCATGGTCACAAATATAGTCAGTACAGTCCAGATAAGTAGAAGTTACTGGCACCATCTAAGTTACTTATACTTATCTGAAATTCTGCTTATCTGAATTTAGCTCAAAGACGGACATTTACGTCAGAAAAAGAGGTAAAGCAGGAAGCAATTATTTTAACCATTCAGAAACAGGTTTTTTTAATTGTTAATGTTCTTTTCTGCATCTTTTAAAGTTTTCAAAAGCAATTGAGTGAAGCCTAAAATGTAGTGTCAAGTTAATTTCTAGCAGCATAAAAGCAAGTGTAAAAACAATCAATTCGCTTTTCTTGGCTTAGTAATTTTGCGTGCGCTGTTAGCGATTCCTACATGGATTCCTTGAGCGATAACTATTGCAGGACAAGTAAGCTGATGTAAGAGTTACTCACGGCTGTTTGCGACCGATCTTTTAGTTTTCTCTGACCACACTATTTATAGCTATCGTGACAGAGGTCACGTGGTCAACTTCCTAACGTGAAAAAATTGTGGCGGTGTTTACCTTTGATAGGGCTTAATTAATGCTTTTAGGCTACTTTATTATTATAAATACCGGCTTTAATTTTGCGTAAAGCTAGACTAGAAATGTAAGAGTAAATTTTAGAACAAGAACAAACATTTTATCACAATTAGAACAGAAGATATAATGGTCTGAAATAGTGTAAAATTTACGTTTTTTTAATATTTTGTTATGGTTTGTTTCTAATGCAATTTACACTAAAACGATCAAAATCAACATGCATAACAAATTACAGAAATCAAAAGTAGAAAACCTGCAGAAAATGAATATCATAGTTTTGTTTTGGTTTCATGCGTCAAACATTAATTATTGAAACATTAAATTGCAAGTCCACATTTATTACCTTAAAATAACACACCCAATTGTCCCCAAAACATGAGAGCTAACAATTATCTCAATCATACATCACGATGGTCATGTAAAAATGAGTATGGTCATGAGTAAAACGAAATTTTCAATTTAATAAATAAATAGGTGTATTTAATAAATACACATATTAAATGATTTCCACACTCTGTTAATTCTGTCACTCTCACGCAATAACTGCCATAATTTGCTCTAGCCCCAAAATTTCGCTCAATTATCATTCACACTTCCTTTTTTTTAATAGGAGGAATCTGTACATTCACAGATGGAGAAATTTGTAACAAATGAGTTTCCGTTATAAATTTTAATTGTGAAGTTATATTTTTAATACCGCTGGCGCGTCTTTCAATTTTGGAAATAGTGGAATGTACAAATTCTCCTCTCATGTACCTGCTGCAGGTCTAGTGAGTCAGTTGATGTTCCAACAATATGTTTCCTAACAGTGTGGAGAAATTGAGATCGCTTACGTTTTGTTGGCGATCTGGTGCCTGATGTTTCTCTTCTATGTTTAATTTGTTTTTGTAGTGCAATGGGCTGTCCTCTGGATTTGCATTTTATGATATTATTTTTTGCTGTTTCTAGTTTTTTTTCTAACAATGGATGTGAATAAGGTTTCTTCCTGTTGTGTTAGTGGTTGTGAAGGTGGCTTAGGAAGTAACTGTTGTACTGTGATGTCGCTTTTGAAGACAGGCGAGGTGGATGTACTTGTCGTATGTATAACTGACTTGGTAGGTGCAGATGTGGCAACAAAAACTGGCATGCTAGAGTGAGTAGTGTTATCCACCTCCAAATGAATAATGGTATCGCCTTTAATGTCAGCTGACACATCAACCTCCAGCTGAACAATATCATCACTAGTGTGGGTAGGCACATCAACCTCCTGCTGTGCAGAGCTATCCTGACTACAGCTAACTGACTGACTACAGCTAACTAACTGACTACAACTAACTGACTGACTACAACTAACTGACTACAGCTAACTGACTGACTACAATTAACTGACTGACTACAACTAACTGACTGACTACAGCTAACTGACTGACTAGACATGGAGGGGTCAGAAAGAACATCACAGGGGATAGAGCAGCTGTTTGTTTTTAAAACACCAAAAGTTGTCTTTGCAAAATAATTGCACAGTTGACATTCACTTATAGTTAAATTATGGTCATAGTCTTTCCAGATGTGCTGACTGTTTTCCGATAGTAACTTGGCTGTTTCAAGACACTTCTCATTATGCCTCCTTTTTTGTGTTTTGTATTGGTAAGTAACACTTCCTACAAAACATAGTCGAATGCTCTGGCGGTTTATCATCTGATACGTTAATTCCAAACACAAAGAACAGATCACTAACGTAATTCGAACAGTTCAGTGCATTCCATTTTGAACTTTTTGTTTGGGAAGTTAATGCTCTCTTGCCACAGGCTCTGCACAGTGCACTGGCACAATTCATATGATGCAACAAAGTATGTTCCATTTCGTTGTTATGTAGTATAGTTTACTTGTGTATGTATAAAGATAATGGTATATTTGGGAGTATCACGTCTAACACAACGCTGTAGAATGCTTTATCTGTGAATGAAAGAAGATATACAGTTACTTAGAATTCTTTGGCAGCCGTCTTGTGCACAGGATTGTCTACCAAAGAACACTAATGGAACAGTTCTTATCTCACACACAATAAAAAAAAGACATTCATATTATAAATACAAGATTAACAAGACTTGAAAGATAGATCAAAGTATGTGGAAGTAATCTATCTATAGCTTTACATGTTTTCTGATGCTTATATACGTAGCTAAATATCATTATAAATGAATGAAAATGCAAAAACAGATGGTGATTTACAAAAAGTTATTTTTTTACAACCTTATTTAAGATTTGCGAGTATCAGGAATGCGTTTAGTGATTTAAATGTTATAAAATCTGGTGACAATATGCTTGTTCTTGTAATGCCAAACTCACAAAACTGACTACCACACATTCTCAAGATAATAAACCAAAAAATAAAGTATGTGGAAATAATCTTCGAGAAGTCTATCTAATAATAAACTCATATGAATGGGCCGATTTTTAGATATTACATTAATAAATAGATTACTTCTGTTATGAATTTCCTCAAATGATGACGCTGTTTTCAAAAGTCTATAACTCCGTCAAATATAACTTCAAACAAATAAAAATGCAACCAAAAATAGAACACAGAACAAAGTTATAGTACACAAAAGAATTTTAGCGCTATTTGTATCCAGAACGAGTGTGTAATGATTTATATATTAACGATTTTACACACATATCAGCTGATTTTCCCCGCCAAAACCCTCAGTAGTCTTTTACGGTGCACATGAAAATTTTACACCCGGTGTCAGAATTCCGGTCACCAAAACTAAAATAGCGCTCTGGTATAGGGTACAAACAGCCGTGTACTACCCCTGACCTAGGGACTTTTCTGTTGTCTAGTATTTTCCTTCCTTCTTTCTTAAGAGTGTCTGCCAAATACTGTGGTTTATGTTTATTATTCACCAGCCACATGTTTCATCCGTTTATCTTCAGATCTCAAATGCATAGTCCCGTCATTGTCAGAGTTTAACACAGAGTTTAAGCCCTTTTCTCATAAATTGAGGTAAACTAGTGTGTGCTCAGTCAGCCTGACGATAATTATGTGCTTGCTGGTTTAATGAGTATTAGCATTGTAATCTACTGATGAAGCTTGGAGGTTTAGAAACTTGTTATAGCCTGTTCACCAAAACAATTATGTATGGCCATATAGTACTGTAATTTAGGCGATGAACACAGAACTTCTGCTCATGCGAGTCCAAATTTGAGTTGGGACAGATAGAGTACTTCGACTTATCCAAAAATCCTAGTTATCAGAATACAACTTAAATGGAGTTTTTTTTTAACAAAACCAAAGACATTTGGTCAGGACCTTCGGAAAAGCTTCTACTTGATCAAAATTTGATTTAAACAAGTTCTGCTAAATGGAACGCACTGTATTTATAAGAAACTGTTATTTAGAAACCAGCCTAAGATATCAGACAAAAAACTTCAGTGAGCTGATTTCACTCAGGGAATTTCACACAGAATAAACAGACATTACAAGACTATTAACAGAAAATAAAAGATCAAACAAAATAAAACACCCCTTTAGCAACTAGGGTAGATGTGTTGAAGCATAAATTGTTGTAACACACCTGTTATTATTAGACCATATGTGATGTGTGTCAGAGACTAACACTGCAAGAAAATAACAGAAAAAAGCAAAAACAAGAAAATAACATTAAAAACAAAAGCAAGAAAATATCATTAGTACCGTGTTTCCCCAAAAATAAGACCTACCCCGAAAATAAGCCCTAGCACGATTTTTCAGGATGCTTTTAATATAAGCCCTACCCCGAAAATAAGCCCTAGTGCCCTACCCCGAAAATAAGCCCTAGTGCATTTCCCTGAAAATAAGCCCTAGTGCATTTCATCAGCTAGAATGAGAGACTTGTTGCCAAATGGCCAGTCGGAGTACAGACGCCACTAGTGCGCACTTGATAATGAACGGATGTGGTTCATAATTCAATACGTCACTCATGTGAAATAAAGAAGCAGAATTTTGGCGCCAGCAATTTCTCGTCGCTTTTGTGTGTGCCATCGTTCTTAAGTCTCATAATTTTTGTTGCTACACCTGTCTCGTAAGTCTTCAATTAACACTTGATTTAATGGTAAACTTAAGGGAATAATATTTTGACACCCAGACAAGATGAGTGCAAAAAGAAAGAGCTATTCCGTCGATTACAAGAAAGGAATCGTTGAAGACTCCCGGGGCAAGAATCTTATGGCTTTCTGCAAAGAGAAGAAGCTTGATCTCCGAATGGTCCGAAAATGGCGAGCAGAGTACGATAACCTCAGTCAACAGGTGGAAGAAGGAAATGCTAAGAAGCGCAAGTGTGGATCAGGTCGGCAACCATTATTTTCTGAACTGGAAGACATCATCTGTGAATGGATTGCTGATAGGAGAGTAAAGACTTTGGTTGTGCGCAGGGCTGATATTCAAGCATTTGCCCTTGCAATGGCACCACATTTAGAAATATCCCCAGAAGAATTCAAAGCATCACAACACTGGCTGGATGGCTTCCTTCAGCGATATAAACTGTCTCTAAGAAAATCGACAACACTGTTCAAGCTGGAAGATACTGAAGTTATTAAACGTGCACTTGCATTCAAGTACTTTGTTGATGGCATCGACTTTTCTAAATACCAACTCTCCAACATGATTGCCATGGATGAAACTGCAGTGTTTATGGGCCTAGGATCTCAAACGACAATTGATCAGACGGGTGCCTCGTCAATCTACATTTCGTCCACTGGTTACAAAAATGCACGTGTTACCTGTATTTTGGCAGTTTATCTAGATGGAAGGAAAGCCCCCACCTCTAATCATCACTAAGGGCAAGAAAGATAACATTGAATGTGTTTCAGGTATTTATGTTCTTGAAACCGAAAAAGTCTGGTGCACACAAGCAGTTATAAGGAAGTGGGTCGATTTAATGCTGCCTCTTGTTTTGCGAGGTGGTCAACGAGGTCTGCTAGTCTGGGATTCAGCCAGCACTCACCGCGCCAAAGACATGAAGAACTTCCTTGCAGAGAGAAGAATAGATCAAATAATGATTCCCGCAGGAATGACTTCTTATCTCCAGACTCTTGATATTGCAATAAATAAGCCATTCAAGGACCATTTGCGCATAGAAATCAACGACTACATTGAAAATAGAATGGAGAGAAATCAGCGTGGAAACTTTGTGAAGCCTAGTTTGCAGGAGGTTGTGACTTGGGTGAAGAATTCATGGGATAAAATCACTGACAGCTGTATTACCAATGCACTACAAGCAGGCTACATGGACAAGAAATGCTCATTTAAGGAAAGCTTTATTGCTGGACATAAGAGAATGGGGCTAATGGTTCTACAGGCAATGGAGTCGCAAGAAATTCAGGCCGGAATTTGGGATTTGGAGAGTTATGACGATGTTCCAGAAGAAGATGACATGACTGTATTTAAATAAATGTAGAATTTTGTACATGAATAAATGTAGATTTTTGTATCTTTTAATATAAGCCCTACCCTGAAAATAAGCCCAAGTGCATTTTTTTAAGCAAAAATTAATATAAGACCCGGTCTTATTTTCGGGGAAACACGGTATTAAGAATTAAAACAAAAACTCACTTTACAATCCCATTCTAGTTTCATTATTTCACCCAAAAATGGAAACAGTGTTTTGCTGCTTGTTGCAGACTGAAAAGACAAGTTGCTTCATGTTCATATACAACATAGGTTGAAATCTTGAAATAGATGACAAAAAATATATGGATTTATGTGATGATACTGAATCATAAATGGAAATAACAAATATTCTGTTAGTGCTGTTTACTCAAACACTATATTCTGGCATGACCAATCAGACAGTCAATACTCTTTCGCTCCCAGTGAAGCATAGGCTCCTTCAAAAAACACATGCAAAGCCCTCCTGTCATGTGCCATCAGCTCAAGGTCTTCCTCAACATTTTCATTTATGTCTCCAGTTCTCTTCTCCATGTGTTCTTTGGTTTCCCTCTACTTCTCTTGTCCTGGGGATTGCAGAACAAGGACTGCCTTGTAATGCTATCAACAGGTTTCCTCAATGTGTGTCCTAACCATTGCCAGTGTCTTCATGTCATTTCTTGTTCTACTGGCACTTGTCTGGTTCTTGTCATCAGTTCAACACTGGCACTTGTCTGGTTCTTGTCATCAGTTCAACACTGGCACCTGTCTGGTTCTTGTCATCAGTTTCACATTGGTGACCTTACCACACCGTGTCAATCCTTCTACCTTAAGCAAGAACACATTTATGAAAGTCTGTAACCTCTCAACAACCAAGATTCTGGCTTGATACAATATTTTAATTATTTCTAACATGTTGTTTTTGTACAGTAATCTTCTTCTCTTCCCTTCCTTTGATATTCCCTATGATAAAAGTAGGGACTGCATTTCCTTATATCTCATAGCATAACAAAATGCTAGTGGAGGGATTACCACAAGTGTAAGCATTAAGCTGCACCTTCTTCCTTATCACCTACCCCTTTTTATGAAGTTTCAAAAACACTTTATGAAGATGACCTGCTCATTTAGACAGAAGAAAATACAAAAAACTGGCACAAGCTAAAGTAAATAGAGCCCTAGCCATGATAGATGGGTTCTGCAGGTTCTGAAAACTAAAAATAAATGCCCAAAGAAACAGTAAACACAGTTTTCACCAGGAGCATCAAGGAAAACAAGAAGGTGTTGCAACTAAAACTTAACTGGCAACTACTGTTCAGAGAAGAAACTCCAGCTTACTTAGGAGTGGAGCTTGACAGACAGCTACTCCTCAATATCTTCATGCACAAAATGAAAGACAAAAGCAGACACCTAAACCTAGTTAAACATCTTGCAAGCACCAGCTGGGAGCAGGAAACGGAAATCAGATATGGATAGTAACCTACTAGCGCATTTGGCAATGAGCAAAACCACCCAAGCAGAACTGGAAAAAGTCCAAAACCAAGCTCTAAGGTTCATATGTGGCGACATAAAAACCATGCCAATAGCTGGCTGTGAAATCAATGCACACATAGAACCTATGGACCTACCATGTCATTGTGCTGTTCTGGAAGGAACAGAGTGCTATAGAATGAGAAAAGACCACCCAAACAGGCATCTGGAAGCCCATTAGCAGATTAAAACAAAAATCACCACTCAGTTAGCAACAACTATAGAAGAAACAACATCACCTCGTACACACATGAGAAATAATTGAAAAATACTAAGTCCTTTATCTTGGAAAGGATTTTTTATTTAAATAAAATATCCCGTTCAACCCTTGATGGGTTATAATTACGACATATGGTGTACTAATTCAAGAAAATAAAGTCAGATTTCCGATACCCAAATATAGAACCTTCTTCCCCTCTCCACTCAGTCCAAATAGAGTAAATCAAAACCAAATTTGTGTGAATATTTTTTGTGTGTGACCTCCCCTTTCCAAGAAACAAACAAACAATAAAAACAAAAGAAAACCAAACGAATTTAAGAAAAACAAACAAAACCAAACTAACATGAAGGTGAAAAGGAGTGAGAAAGCCCAGGGGTGTCCGAGATTACATCAAATCCACCAACTATCTGCCATTATCCACATGACACGCTATCAGACTTCCCCTTACCTCCCCATTTCAAGAAATGAACAAACAATAAAAACACTCGAATAAAAAAACAAACAAACAAACAAAAACAAACTAAAATGAAGTCTCACAAATGCCCTGTTGTGTGTTAACAAGGTGAAAAGGGGTGAGAAAGCCCAGGGGTGTCCGAGATTACATCAAATCCACCAATTATCTGCCATCAGCCATACAAGCACCCCATCAGACCACCCCTTTTCCTCACACCATCATTGATCCTTATATATTAATTTTAGTTCTTGTTATATGCTGTTTAACTATATTGTGCAATTCTCTAGGTCTATCTATTCTCAATACCTGTTCCACAGTTATGGATGAATTGCATGCCTGTAAATAATCTAATATTGGTTTTCTCTGTTGTTCAAACGTCCTACATTTTAATAGGAAATGCTCTATATTATTTTTTTCTAGACACTGCAAAAATAACAATATGAAAACTACCGATAATTAAAAAAAAAAAAAAAACTACACTTACAAACAGCACACTAACAAGAGACACCTACCCAACAATACTAAAGACTGCTACAATAGAAACTACAGACAGCTAGCCTAACACGGCAATACATTCATACACAGATGGTTCTGCCTTCAAGGCCACCAGAAATGTTGGACTTGGAGCTAATGTAATGTACCCAAATGGCAACACACTAGAAATACATGAACCATGAAGACAATGCTGTACTCATTACCAAGCAGAAATAACAGCAACAAACACCTCAGATATCATAATCTTCACTGATTCAAAATCAACACTTCAGGCTTTGGAAGAATACCTCCAAGCTGAAAATAAAGAAATAATACAGCTGGCTGAAACAGTTGACAAACTGCTAACAAAATATGACATCAGAGTCACAGACCTTCCCACTCGTCTCTTTTGCAGGTTTAAAGTCAAAGGCATGTCTGGTTATAATAGTTGCTTGTTTCCTGAGGACATATTTACCCCCAGTTTCTCTCTTTATCTTTAGCTTTACTGTTTGTTGGCCAGGTCTCTTCCATAGGCCCCTGTGTATAACTACATCTGGCTGTCTGATACATAGGATGTAAGACAGGCAGACAGGGCTCGTGATCCTTGGTTGGTAGTCTATCTAGGTTAAGGATTCCTAAACCTTACCCCTTTTTACTGTGCCTCTGAATTCTTTTAAAGGCCTTATTAAACAGACGGCCCAGTCCATTCATTTCAACAGTTCTATAATATGAAAGATAGAAAGTGTTGAGATGAAGTGGTCTTATTGTGATACCTAGGCCCTATGTCCGATTTCGCTCAAATGTCTATCTATCGGTTCGGCGGTTACTTAAGTCGTCCACGTCGTTAGGGTTAGGAATCATAACCCTGAATTACTACTGCGTCTTTCAATTTTTATTTAAGACCGTATTGATGCGAGCGACGTAACTACCGCCTGATCGATATACATTTGGGCGAAATCTGACACGTTCCACTATTACACTTATTTCATTGCAGCCGCTCGAAAGACTCAGAGGACTGTGCTTATTCCAGTCTACTGCACTAACTGAAATGCGACGATAGCGAAAACAACAAACTCGCTGAATAATTATATTATAGCCCTATTTCAGTTATTAAATTAAGTAATGCACCTACTAAGGTAGATGAGAGTTCTTGAGGAAAATCTCTTACAGTGATCTCCCTTTAAAAGCGTTATTAAGGAACTAGGCTATATGCCAACCGTTTCAGCGGTCATGAATATTTACAAGAAACGTTTATTTAGAAAATACTCAGCGTGGACCCGAGTTTTTAAAATGGTATAGACATAGCAAACTGATCTCAGTCATTCGACAACGCGGCTGATATGAAGCCAGACTCAAGGTAACTTCTTCGTACACTTTCAGACGTCTACTTGAATGTTTTCAAAGAAAGCAGTTGTCATCTTGAGTAGATTTGCATCTCCATAGTGCTTGCCCACGAATGGTACTGGTATCGGCTAAATGCGCTTTCTCTGTTCCACATATGGTGGGCATCTTTGAAGCAACAGAAGAGAACAAATGGTAATCTTCAGACTCCGCACTGGCCACAATTCAACAAGCTTAAGATATGAACTACCGATCAGTGTAACTGTGGTACTGATAAAATGACTGCTGAACATTTGTTTCAGAGTTGCGCAACATATGCGGAACAGAGAAAGTGCATATGGCCGACACCAGTACCATTCGTGGAAAAGCTCTATGGAGATTCAAATAGCCTCAAACTGACTACTGCTTTCTTTGCAAACATTTAAGTGGACGTCTGAGAGTGTAAGAAGAAGAAGCAGATGTTCAGCAGTCATTTTATTGGTGACACAGTTACACTCATCTGTAGTTCCTATCTTTAGCTTGTTAAAAGCATACATAAGACACTTCAGGCAGTTTCTAAAGGGTGCAACAAAACCAGTTCCAAGATCAATGCCAACAAAGCCTGTGTGCTTTGGTGCTCCTTGAACAACTCCATATTGAAAGCAGATCTTCCAGACATTACTCTCAGTGGACAGAAAATTGAAAGGTAGAACAAGTTGAAATACCTTGGAGTAACATTCGATCATGGGCTATCGTATAAGCACCATGTTGATCACATCATACAGAAGTGCAAGAGATGTCTGGCAGCCCTAACAATGGCTGCAGCGCACCTGGAGCAGAGACTACTGTCTCTCCTGTATCATCAGCTGGTCTTTGTAATCGAGTATGGCCTAGGAATACCCACACTGTCAATATCACAATGTGAACAACTGGAATGCATCCAAAATGAAGGGATGCGTATAGTCTTGAGCTGTATGCAAGATACCCACATTGTGATGATGCGGCACATGCTTGGATTGCTGTCGATTAGATCCAGATATACGATGGCCCAGTTAAAAGCATTTATGCTAGTAACCACAGACAAAAGGCATCCCCTGCATGGGAACATAGCGGACATCAAAGGAGCAAGAATAAAGAGGGGGATGTCATGAATGGCGCAGGCAGAAGAGACTTAGACAGGTGACCACAGTTGAAAATATAATCAAGGGAGACGAGTGGAGTAAGTCAGATGAGAGCTGGATGAACAACCAGCAAGTCATCATCAGCCTTGGTAGAGAGTGCAGAACTTGGGCCAATGGGAGAGCAGAGCTGGAAGTTGACCAGCTTATAAATGTTAATGCTGGGGATGATGATGGCATCGTTTCAGCTTGTTCTCCATGTACAACCACCCAAGTCAGACAGCACTATACTAAAACGAGCGTCCTTTTCAGGACGAACACAGCCATCGGAATTCACTAAAATGACTCGTACCAAGCCAAAAGCGAAAAAGAGGAAAGTATACACAAGCCCTCAAACACTTGTCAGCAGCATCAAACAAGAACCTACGAAGAACAAACAGAGTCAACCAGAGAGCAAGAATACTCCAACTACCAACTTCGTGGCCAGTCCTTCTCAGAAGACAAACAAAGCAACCGTTGATACTACAACCGATGAGCGACCCGAAGCTTCGAAGGAAAAGGGCAAGAGCAGATTGCCGGAAAGCAGTGCGACCCCAAATGCTAGCGTGGAAGTAGATGATGATGAAGACCCAGAACGTAAAGAAATATTGAGAGCGTTACAACAGTTGGAGCAGATGACGGAAAGAATACAGAAAAGGGCAGAAGCACACGTCTCTGGCCAATATTATGTAGACCCAGAATATAAAGACATGTTGAGAGCGCATCAACAGATAAAGCAGATGCAGGAAAGACGAGAGAAAAGAAGACAGGAGCCTGAATCCATGGGGCCTCCACCGCACATACCCGAATCGCCAGCAGAAACCCTATCTACCACAGAGATGCTGCACCAAATACCGTTGACACCACCACACGATGCCGAGATGACAGCCGACCCACCTGCAAGCACCATGAAAGAACTGACAGAGACAGCTCCTCAGCAAAGACAGATACAAGAGGAAGATATCGAAGAGACCAATATAGATACACTTCGAAGAATTGACGACGGAGACGAGTTCCTTAGGCTCGCTCTTCAAGAAGCGATAGTAGAAGTAGACCCAGGAGTGCTGAACATCGAGAACACTGAGAAGCAAGCTACCATTCCTGGTCCTAAGGAAACAACAGCAGACAACCCAAGGGCCCAGAAGCAAGATATAACACCTTATAACAAAGAACGGGAGAAAGATTCGAGCCAAGACTGTGGAGGGGAACAAAGATCAAACACCAAAGGGACCAATAACGCAGAAACGATACGGGAGAGAATCGTAAAGATCACCCAGACGTCAGGAAGCGAGGCCTCACTCAGGGCCCTACCCGACAACAAAGTGATCAACATCCTCGAGGTGATAACTGGAAGAAGAGGTATCGCTAAAGTAGGGAGGCACGAAAAGGGAGTCGTGCTTTCACTCAACAAAACAGACAAAACCACCTCGCTGATGATCGAACTGGAATCCGGTCCAAAAGAAGTCCAGTTGCCCCACCAAATAAAAGTGGTGGTGGAGAAATACATAACAACAAAGAAGTTGGTCATCAGAGGGGTGGATACCAGTTGTTCTGAAGCCGAGGTCCACAGACGCCTTCAGGATGAAAACGCAAATCTAAAAATCAAGCAGGTCGAGAGACTAAAAATCTGGGCCAAGAAAGATACCAATCTGATGATAGTTACGGTAGAGGGATCAACAAGACCCGAGAGACTGACGCTCGAAACTACAACCAAAAAGACAGAAGTCTATATCCCTCCGGTGATCCTGTGCTCCAACTGCCAGCAGTTCTCGCACACAAAAAAGACGTGCAGGAGGGATGCAGTCTGTCGATATTGTGCGGGTGGCCACCTAGACCGCGATTGTCCCAAGGCGAAGGAGGACAACAACTACAAAACAATAAACTCAAACCGCACATGTGCAAACTGCCTCGGAAACCATGGGGCTAGATACCGAGGCTGCCCGATGTTCCAGGAAACCAAGAGCATCCTGAAGGAAGCGGTTTCCAAAAACATTCCCTTCAAGGAGGCAAAACACAGAGTGGCTGCGGATGTTGCAGAAAAACAACGCACGATAGACAGACGACAGTTACACAAGCTGACCGCTGAAGTCAGAGAAATGAAAATGAAGCTGCGAATCGAAAAAAACAGCAAGCAGGCCGCCGAAGAACCAACCGACAGTGGAGAAGATGCGATAAACATGCAGAACATAAAACACGTGATGGAAGAAATGAAAAGAATCCAGCAACAAGTAGAAACAGATGTCAAGAAACTGAAAGAGCTGACAGAAGAAAACACAAAAATACTCAAAAGAATAGAAGCAGAAAGAATAGCCATTGAGGAAATATTATCAAACAGCAAGCGCGAAACTAAAACGAACAACCAAGCAGTAAAAGAAATCATCCAAGAAACGCTAGAACAACTACTACCTACGATAATTGAAAAAGCACTGTCACAGATACAGGAGAGCAAGAAGACAAAAGCAACAGAAACTATGAGCGTAGAAAAACACAAAACAAAATGAGCCAGATAGTTGAGGCAGGACATAAAAAACACCATGAGCGCGACACGGCCCCACAAACGGACAAAGAGGAACCCAGACAGCCAGCTAGTGGTCCTTTTCAGGACCGATCACCTCCAGGACTACGAACGAGATACCAGTGAAGACGATAACACCCTATATACCCCAATTATAACCAAACTTTCAGGTTGAACAGGGTATTACAGCAGCATAGTAGACGAAAACAACAACAACAACACAGATGATGGCATTGTGTACACATTGATGGGTCTGTAATCCATGGTAATAAATCAGGGTGGGGCTTCTCTGCTAGAGTAAGGGCAGAACCGTCACTGAACATAGCGGGGCTTACATGATAACAACCTCCAGCATGAGAATGGAGGTAGAGGCAGTTACTGCTGCCTGAAGATGGCTGTCTGAAAACTTTATTAACAAAGGCAGTTATTGTATCAGAAAGGTCCAAAATGGATGGCTCCAACATGAATGGACAACCTCCATAGAAGCATTGAATCTTCAAGAACTGATATGGATCTACTGTCCTGGTCATGCAGGGGTACGCAGCAATGACAGAGTTGACAGACCAGCTTCAAGAGCACCCACAGACGGTGAATTAAACATGGATAAGAGAGAAATACTGAAGGCAATTCATGATCGCCTATTAGAGAATGACACTGCAATTAATGAATCATCAAGGCTAAGACTGCTGGAATTTGGCATCAAACGTGAAACAGCAGCGATGAATGTATGAGAGGATGCATCCGGCGTGTAAACAACCAGTGCGCAACAGGAACAATTAGCATTCATACTCTTCAACATTTGCTGAGGGAGACTGAGCACCTATGGGTTTGTCCGGAGTGTGATGACGTCGATTCTGATTAACATTTAGCTTGTTGAATAGATGGTATCCCAATCTGTTGTGGCCCATGCCACAACAACATTTACCACTTGTTGTCTTCTGTTGAGCAGGCAGTTGGCATCATTTTGTGTGTGACCTGGATCCCACTTGTTTCTGTATCTGGCTCTTTGCATCCTCAAAAGTTATGTTTGTATCAGGCTGAGGTAGCTTTCCACCTTCCTTTGACAATCTGTCAGCCTCTTTATTGCTGGTGATGTTACCAACTAACATTACAAGTTTCATGTAATGCACACAGCCTTAATTAGTAGGGATTCTCTAACAACCTCCCCAGAAACTAACAGTTTTAACAGACTCACTCTCAACAATGAAGGCACAAAGAAACTTACGAGAATGCAGTAGACCTGATTTTGATATATATCTGGTTACTCCTTACCTATACTCCAGAAGGTGTTGTTTTAATAGCTTTGGCATCTTTGCATGTTGGCATAGAGGGAAATGAAAAGGAAGATAAAGAAGCTGAGGAAGGTAAATCTGATAAAAATCTAATAAATGTAGGGATGAGTAAATCAGAGATTAAAAAGCTTAATTAAAGAAATAATAACAGATGAATCGTCAGCTAAGTGGGATAAACATCTGAAAGGAAGACATGCCTGTAAGCTGTTCAAGGCTCAAACAAGAAAATGTCAGATATCTAGGGAATTGAAAATTCCCAGTAACAAAAAACTTCTCAGGATACAGGCTATTTCAGAACATATAGGACCCTTACTGTGCGGAATGTCCTCAAGACAATAATTTAGATGTACTAGTTACATGATGCTTTAAGTTTTCTTGCAGATAAATTTCTATCAAAAGATGAAGCTCAACACAATTTTTTTTTAAAGACAAAGTATTGCATTCAACCCTTGATGGGTTATAATTAGAATATATATTGTAGTAAATTCAAGATAATAAAATGATTTTCGATATCTAAATATAGGATCTTCTCCCCCTTCCACTCAGTCCAAATATAGTAAATCAAAACTGTGAATTTGTGTTTAAAAAAAAAACAATTAAAATAACAAACAAATACAAACAACAACAAAACAAAGAAAAGATCCAAAAAAATGTCTTTGTATGTGTGTGTGCCCTCCCCTTACAAAAGAAAAAACAAACAATTAAAATAAAAAACAAAAAATGTTTAAACAGCATGGGGCCTGTAATGTATCTTCTTCCATGATACCACGTTGCTCTCTCTCGCTATTGAAATCTTTTTTTCTGCTGGGCTTTTGTTGGTTTTGGATTGGTGGTTTTTGTTTGTAATTTTTTTTTAATATAATTCTTCTACTGGTATTGAATGGACTTAGTGGTTTTTTGTTTCCTTGTCATTCTAATTTGTTCTAGTTGTTATATGTTGGTTCTTGTTCTGGTAATATAACATTTTATTATGTTGTGTAGCTCCCTGGGTAGGTCAACTTTCAGTACATTTTCCAGTGACAGTGATGTCGAGTTTTGGGTTCTCAAGTATTCCATTAGTGGTTTTCTGTGCTGTTCGTATTTTTTGCATGTTAACACATAATGTGCTATGGCGTTTTTCTCCTGACATGTTGCACAGAAGGGTTCCTCCACCAAGAAATAGCCTGTTCCTAGTTGAAGTCTAATTAGTTTTCTGTTGCATAGTATTTTTGGTTCTCTAGATATCTGACATGTCCGGGTTGGATCTTTTAGCAGTTTATAGGCGTGTCTTGTATTATCTATTCTCTTATATGGGTGTGAGAGCTGGACACTCACTGCAGATACGGAGCGAAGGATTCAGGCTTTCGAGCATAAATGTTATAGAAGAATTTTGCGCATTTGCTATAAAGAGCACAAAACAAAATGTCTATGTTAGAGAGAAGATAAACACCTATGCAGGCCACCAAAAACCACTTTTGTCAGTAGTGAAACGTCGAAAGCTTGCCTGGTTTGGGCATGTAACTCGTCATGACTCCCTTTCGAAAACGATCCTCCAGGGAACAGTCAAAGGTAAACGGAGAAGAGGAAGACAAAGAAAATCCTGGGCTGATAACATCAAAGAATGGGCAGGACACGGTTTTTCCACACTTGTACGCATTGCTGAGGACAGAGAGCAGTGGAGGACCCTGTCTGCTGATGCTTCCACCATGGTACCCCTACGACCCATGACGGGTTACGGGTTGAGATGATGAGATGATGAGGCGTGTCTGGCTTTCTTTCCAGTTTTCTTTCCATTCCATTGTTATAATATTTCTAATTGTACTTTTGATCTCTGTTGTGCCTAAACCTGAGTTTATGTGGTTTGGGCTGGTTCTTCCTGCTTTTGCTTCCCTGTCGGCCACCTCGTTTCCTTCTATTCCCACGTTAGAGGGTATTCATGCTAGTAATACTGAGCATCCCCTATTATTTAGATAGATGTGTACTAAGTTGCAACACTTCTTCTGCTATGTCTGGTCGGCTACATTCATGTGGGTTTCTTAGTGCTTGAAGAGTCAATTAGGATTGTTAGCTTTTTGGGCGGCTTGTCAGTAATTATTTCAAGTGCTTTTGCTATTGCCACCATTTCTGCAGTGAATATTGATGCGTTTTCAGATAAACTAAAACTGTTTTTCAGCTTCCAGGCTGGTATGTGTATTCCTATTACAAGTTCTTCATTTTCTATCTTAGATCCATCATTGTATACTTTCAAGCTACCCTTAGTTATCTGTTCTATATATTCTCTGGCTATGATGTTAATGTCGTCTTTTCCTGCTTTTTTATTTATTATATCTGAAAGATGAGAGTCAATATTTGGTTTCTTGAGCTCCCAAGGAGGAATCACTGGTGTGTATTTACTTACTTACTTACTTAGTCGTTCCCCTTCTACCATGAGGTGTAGAGGTTTGGAAGAGAGAGCACCAGACTATCCTATCGGCTGTCTTCCTCCTGGCCTGGTTCCATTCTAGTCCTCTGTCCTTCAAAGATTGTCTAATGTTGTCCTCCCAGCGGACTCTGGGTCATCCGGGGGGTCTGGATCCCTGGCTCTTTGTTTCCTATGCTTGTCGTGGTAGCCGATCTTCTCTCATTCTGCAGACATGGCCAAACCATCTTAGTTGGGACTGTTCTACTTGGGTCTGCAGGGGGTGGGATTTAAGGCCTTGACGTATCGTCTGGTTGCGTACCATGTCTCTTCTTGTTACTTCAACCACCTTCCTCAGATACCTCATTTCTGAGGTTTGGATCTGGCTTTTGTGGGTTTTAGTCATTGCCCATGACTCGCATCCATATGTCAAGACTGGGACATAGTGGAGTGGTATACAGCCATCTTCGTTTTCTTACCAACCTCTCTCTTGCTGAGGAATCCTCGATTTATGGCCTGAAAAAGTCTCCCAGCTGCTGCTTTTCGAGTGGCCAACTCTTCTTTGATGCCTCCCTTTCAGTCTATAATAGCTCCGAGATATTTAAAGTGGTCGACCTGCTCCGGGACCTGTTCTCCCAGTTTAATCTGATGTCTTCTTTCTTCTCGTGATATCACCATGGATTTTGTTTTAGTGCTGCTTATGACCAACCCTCTCTTCTCCAGCTCTTCCTTCCAGACTTGCAAGTTGGATTGGAGATGTGCCTCTGATTTAGCAATCAGGGCAACATCATCAGCAAATGCCAGCTCTGAAATACAGACCTGTCTCATCTTCCAGTACCCCACTGAATGCTTTCTTGTTATCTCCTTACATGCCTTGATGACATCGTCCATGAGGAGTATGAAGAGGTAAGGTGATAGGATATCACCTTGTCTTACACCAGTGGTGATCCTGAACTCTTCTGACTTATGGTTTGCTGTCCTCACATAATTTCTGCAAGACTTGTAGAAGCTCTGTATAGCATGAATCAGAGGTGCTGGAATGTTCTTCGTTGCCAAACAATCCCAAAGTTTGCTCCAGGGGACCCTGTCAAACATCTTTTCCAGATCTATGAAACAAAGATGGATCTCACTCTTATACTCAAGGGCCTTTTCACTCAGCTGTCTGAGTGTGAAGATTAGGTCTTGAGTACTTCGGTTCCAGCATAGAGCAAAATAGTGAAAATAACGAATGAAAAGGCATGATTTATGCCAAATTAAAGCGATGAGTGAGAAAAATGAAGAAAAAGAAAGGATACTGCCAGAGGGCTGAAGATGTGAGAGATCATCCAAAAGAGCATGTTCAGACGTTTTATCACACCCGTGTATAAAATATATTCTATAATACTTCTTGTATTATTAATAGTGTATCTTGTAACTTGTTCTCATGCTTTCTGTTTCACCAGGCTGAAAGAAATGTTGACAGTAATGTCCCTGATCTAACAGTAAGGATAAAACAGAAAAATCACAAGGTAACTGTATTATTGCTTCTTAAATATTAACAACAAAGTAAATGTATTATTGTTTCTTAAATATTAATAAACAGTCACAAGTTAGTATTTGTTTACACATTTTAGGAATTAAACTGCGAGAAAAGGGGCTGTGTGTTTTGTTTTTGTTTCCTTGCTTTTTGTTTTTGTTTCCTTGTTTTGTTTTGTTTTTATTGCCAGTCACATGGGATAATATCCTCTGTGTGATAGTAGAAATATTTTTGAAACATTCTCATCCAACCTGATAGAACAAACATCAGCCATAGCAATGCTGGTGACAGTTTGTTCAGTGATATATATGTATGTATTATGTATGTATATGAGCATGTAAACGAGTCAGAATAATAAGAGGAGAAGAATTAAAGCCAGCACCTTAAACTTTCAGCATCTGCAGCACATTTAGCAGAATGAAAAGTAGGAATAAGTAAATAGAGTGTAATTTGACTAATTTACATAAAATTTTTGTAAAAGGGCCACTAACGTTACAATTTTTGCCTTGATAAGACGCGTCCTGAATACATACTTTAAAATTGTCTGGGTTCCTTCCTCATATGAGTGTTATATAAAGTTGACTATGAGCAAAGACTGCTTCTGGTAGGCATACGCCTACATCACCAAATAATTGGCATTGTGCTTTGTTGATTGTCATGGCAAAAGCTAAAATCACAGGAAAATAGAATTCAACTTTGTTCACTTTTGAGCACAGGAAACTGGCAATGACTCAGAATGACAGGAAGGCTGATATGGTTTGGCTCTAAACTGGTGCATATAATGAAAACTCTTCCACCTTAATTACTGCCTATGATGTTTGTGTGTGTGTGGTTTTAATTCAGTCCTCTGTGTTTAGTTTAAACAGAATGTTAAAAAGAAAACATGAGGCGTTATTTGGTGTCTTTTTTTTTTTAAATTATTACACTAAACTACTAAACTTCTCCATCAATTCATGATGGGTTACTTGTCAAGAGATCTGTGAAATCAGAGTGAAGTAGATTATTGACCACTAAATGGGATGATTATAATCAGTACACACAATATTGTTCACTCAAAGCACAGTGAACTGTTCACCATTTTTATATTTTCACAAAAAGGTGATGTGAATATTTGTATCACCGAACAATGCACCCATGTGTGTTTATTTAATGGGTGTTCAGTTTAGTTTTCACAGAAAGGTTATGTGAATATTTGTATCACTGAACAATGCACCCATGTGTGTTCATTTAATGGGTGTTCAGTTTAGTTTTCACAGAGTTGCAATTGATCCAGCGGCGCTTGTGCTCTCGCCCTTCTGCCCAGTGCCATGTAGTGATATCTGCATGTTTTTGCAAGTTGTTTTGTTTCTCCGTACAAATTTTCACAGAGCAATGCATGCTGTTTCAATATTTTCCCTAGAAGGTGGTGGGATTGTTTCATTGATTTTAAATTTTCATTAAGAAAATTAGTAATATATATTTAGTTATATTGTTTTGAACTCAAATGCTTTCAGATTGGCTGCCTGAAGACTAAGATTCACATCAGCACCATAGATGACTTGACATACAAGAACAATTGTACCAGTGTTGCAGTACTGAATAATGATGATTACAGTGAGTCACAGACAACTGAAAATACTGTGTCTATAGATTCCACCGTCTGCCCTGAGAACACACCAGATGTTTGTGAGACCCAGAATGATGATACAGCCATTGTACAAAGTGGAACAGGTGCATATGAAACATTGTCAAAGAGTGAGAAGAGTGCTGAAATTTGTGGAGTTGATATGAGTTGTAGATTAGCAAATAATGTGCATATTGGAAAAGTCATGGCAGGAGAGAAACCTTACAAGTGTAGTTGTTGTGGCTTAGAATTTATTAATGCTAATAGATTAATAGCACATAAAATGATACACACAGCAGAGATTCCTTACAAATGTGATGTTTGTGGTGTTAGGTTTACACATTTTAGCCATCTGACCAAACACAAAAGAATACATACAGGAGAGAAGCCGTATACATGTGATGTTTGTGGTGTGGGTTTTACTCGCAGTAGTCATCTGATGAGACACACAAAAATACATACTAGAGAGAAGCTTTACAAGTGTGATGCTTGTGGTATGGGTTTCATTCGGAGTGATGATCTGAGTATCCACAAGAGAATACATACGGGAGAGAAACCTTACAAGTGTGATATTTGCGGTGTAGAGTTTGCACACTTGAGTACTCTGAAAACGCACAAAAGAAAGCACACAGGAGATAAACCTTACAAGTGCGATGTTTGTGGTGTAGAGTTTACTCAGTATAGTAGTCTAAAAACACACAAAAGAATACATACAGGAGAAATTCCTTACAAGTGTGATGTTTGTGGTATAGGATTTACAAAGTGTGGTAATCTGAAAATGCACAGAAGAGTGCATACAGGAGAGAAGCCTTACAAGTGTGAAGTTTGTGGGGCACGATTTGGTGGTCTTAGTGATGTTAAAAGACACAAGAGAATGCATATAGGAGAGAAGTCTTACAAGTGTGAGATTTGTGGAGTAGGATTTGCACAATCCAGTCATCTTAAAACACATAAAAGAACTCATACAGGAGAGAAACCCTTTAAGTGTGATATTTGTGGTGTAAAGTTTACCCAGCGTGGTAACATGAAAACGCACCAAAAAATACATGTGGCAGAGAAACCTTAAAAGTGTTTGAGGTTTTAGAAGTTGAATTATCTGGCTCTAGTGATTTAAAAGAATACACACTGGAGAGATGTGATACAAGTGGGATGTTAGTGATAGTGAATTCTAACGATCAAACACAGCAAGACTTATCTTGATGCTATCCTAGAACACAACTGTGTGATAATGAAACCAATATAACTTAGACTTGTAGAAACGTACTGTGAAAGGCATTTTTAAATTTGAAAATAAATTCACATACTAGGCACTGTGGGGTAAACAAAAGATAGATAAAGGACAAAGAAAATTGCCTGTGCTATGGCCGATACATATTTTTGTTGTTGTCTTTTATCTTAGTAGAATGTGTTGCCTGTATTTGTTTACCCCACCATTTATCATTGTCATACAGCAGTGACCGTTCGTGGTTCTACAAATTGTAGTTTAAACTACACATGGTCAGTAAAGGTAGGTTCGTCATTGCTTCTAGTATTTAACTCAGACTGTCTTGTCACCTTCTGTCTGTTAATCAGCCGATTCTTCAAAGTCTTCACCTGAAAGAGGCTTTCCACAGCTTTCTAGCACACTCGAGCACACCTGTTATGTCTTCATACATAACTTCATCCAAGCCCACCTCTTGTGCCAGTCTTCTAATGTCTTAGATTTAATATTTTTTTTAAAATTCATAATAATCTTTCATTGTTAATGTAATAAGAAGTTTTAAAATATATATGTTTTACTTTGTTCTATATTTTTTTTTACGTTCGGGTTTCAAAATTGGCATTATTTTGAATCAGCGTAAATCAAGGGCTACCTGTATTTCATACTCTGTCTATTAATGGAAAGCACGAACATGTTCTTGAACAAATGCCTGATAGTGTGTTGTAACTATAGATCCATGCACTTTAAATGCTTGACATCATTTGATGGAGTAATAGTCTCAGATAATTAAATCTGTTTTATAAGTTTCTGCATTAAATGAGTTTTATAAATGGCAAACTTGACTTCATGGGAATTTTTATGTTCATGTTTGATGGAGCACCAGTGATAATGAAAGTAAAAGAAATTTCAATATGGTCTTGGACTCAAGTGCACTCTGGGAAAACCCAAAGGTGCTCAGTCTCCTTCAGCAAATGTCGAGGGATATGAATGCTAATTGGTCCTCTTGCCAGCCATTTTTCTTCCCTCCTTTCTCTTCTCTCTCCTACCTTTTTTTCTGTATCCATGTTTATTCTTACCATTCAGAGAAGTTATCAATGACAGAGTATTATCCCTGTAGCTGCCACTGCCATTGTGGTTTGATAAATTATCCATCATAGGATTGTATTAAAAGACACAGCAAACGCATAGAGAATATTTAATTAAAAACAAAGAAAAATACTAAACAAGAAAGAATAACTAATGTCAAGAAATCAACAGCAGTACGTACCACAGCAAAACATTGCAAGGAATAACACATTATAAGAAAAAAACAAAAGCTTGGCTTGGTATGACAGAGATCCAGCAATGAAATCAGCCAGCTGTTAAACTGAACCAGCGTTGGGGTCAATTAGGAAAGTAACCAGAAGGGTAACAATAGTTAGTGTAGGCAAGTATAAAGAAGGAAAGCCAGAGAAGGAAAATTTGAAATTAGGATTGGGACAAAACAAAAAACTACTAAGAAATGGCAGAAGTCATAGATAAGGCTCATCAACAAATGCAATAGAAGATGAAAGAATCTTTCTGAGTTAAGTAATGGTACACACACAAAATCTGTCAGTGATAACATGAAAGTTCTCAACTGGCAGAAGCCTTGAAAACTGCAGCAGAAGTTCTTATGACAGATGAGCATCAAGAGACAAGCAGCTTTCTGTATAAATGCATTGTCAGTAGCTATAGTGTTGAAGAGCTAGAATAGTGCAGATCTGTGTGACCTAAGGGTAATACTTCGCAAACTACGTCAGTGGTGCAAAATAGTTGTGATCCAATCAAACTCATGTTATCGCAACATCCCTGGCAATGAAGAGTCTGACAGATTGGCAAAGGAAGGTGGAAAGCTACCTGAACCTGATACAAATATAACTTATGAAGAGGCCAAGAGTTTTATGAGGAGCAGATACAGGAACAAGTGGGAAGCAGAGAATCCAGACCACCAGAAAAATGGTGAGTATTACTAGCTCAGCAGAAGTGAACAAGTGATAATCTTCAGATTCTGCTCACAGTGAGAAACCATCTATTCAACACGCTAAAGAATGGAATTAATGATGAATGTAACTGTGACACTCATACAATGACTGCTGAACATCTGCTACAAATTTGCCCAACATAATGAGAAACAGAGAAAGCACATGTAGCCATCCCAGTACCATTCTTGGACAAACTCTGTAGAGATATCAACAAACTTTATGATTGATCTACCGCTTGCTTGTCACATTGATCACAGAAACAACAATTAAAAGTCTGTTGTACCAATATACGCCTTTAGGTGTGACGGAACAACAGACGATTTCTTGTTGCCCTAATGACGCCGCAAGGTGTTATGGCCGAAGACTGCTTAGTCGGTCGGCGGTCAAAGGAATAATAATAATAATAATAATATACTGCTTTCTTTGAACATATTCAAGTTGACATCTGAAAGTGTGAAGAGAAAATGAAATAAAGGCTACAGCTGAGGGAAGAAACTAAATCAATTGGTGCTGGACTTTCAAACTATGTAAAAAGACAATCAAGTTTGTGACTTTTATGGAGAAAACCCAAAATGTCCTATGTTTTTGGTATACTGTTCATTTGTAAAACTGGCTTCAGTAATATCTTCTCTTCTTTTTTTTTTCACCCTCTATTTTCAGTCTTACAGCAGTCCCCTTTATTAATTACACTGTGTGATATTGATCAGACTTGGTAGTGTAGCAGCATAACTCAGACGTGATGTTTTGAACTTCATACAATGCAGAGTATTTCTGGTAATGATATGAGATTAAGGAGAAGAGCTCCACAGAAATGATATTGTAAAAAAACAATTGCATTATTTGTAAACTGCATAGGTTTAATCTACAGCAGGCTTGCACGAACTACGGGCTGCATGTGGCCTGTGGCAGATTTAGGAAATAATTGTATAATTTAATTTTTATTTTTTTTTTAAAGTATAATTATGTGGAGTTTAGTGTTATTAAAATGTGATTTTTTTACGTAATTCCGTAAACACATTTACTGGCATAGATAAAGTATATTTTGGTATTTGCCACGCCGATTGCTGTTGACTGAACAGTAGCCGTTATTTTTTCCAAGGGATTCCGTACACATGTTTACTGGACTAGACAAAATATGATTGGTTTGTAACCATACTAATCGCTATGAACGGACATTGTACCAATCGCAATGGACGGACATTGTTTTTCAAGCGTTAGATTCGATGAAGTAATTTGATATTTTCGTTTATATAATTTGCACAGTTCGTGCCAACATTTTTATGTTTGAAGACATTGACAGTTTCAACCTGAATATGTAGATGCCTTGTGTGTATTTGATTCGAGCGAGGACTTTTAAATACACAATCATTTCAGCGATCTCATCAGCCATCTTGGTTATTTTTGTGCATGAATATGGTGACGTGAAATAAAAGCGATTAACGCAACTTCCGTCACTTTGCATTTAAGCAGCTCAGCATGACAAGATAAAACATAAGCCGATTCAGATTTCTATACAGTATGATGAAACATGATCTAAATATCCACAAACTAATAGATCGAGGCTATAAACCAGCAAGATGTCGAATGTAACAAACAGGGGACTAAATTGGCCTTCGGAAGCAAATTTACTTGATTTCTTACAACTCGCTTCAGTATTATTATAGCTAATTATCAGGAACAATGGCACACATGAACTCGGTCACCACTATTCGACCTAAAACCAAAAAACAAAAAAAATACACGTTAAACGTGACAAGAGCGGTGAAGAAAAAGACCAAGATCACTAAAGATAACACCCTGTGCATGCCTTCATTCAATATAACTTATAAAAACAACAAGCAGTGTGCCATACTAAATTTCTCCACATTGCTTGAGTATGAGGCCCTGAGAAGTCTTTCGAAGATGTACTATGAATCAAAAGCACTTATTGAATCAAGAACAGATGCTAGTGGTGCATACGTGGAAGATGTTATTTCCACTGAAGATGTTTTCCTCCATTTTTATAACACCTCTAACAAAGTCATGATTCAATTCACACCCATTCAGTGGCCACTTTCAGACTTTTCCTTACCCCAGTAGTTGTCGCAGGCATTCCAAAGAAATACACTAATAAGTAATAAGACTATTTAGTGTCAAATTTAAGTTTCCCCCATCGAGGCCAGCTCCTTGACGAGGAGATGGGGCTCAAGTACAGCCATCAGCGGCTGAAAAACCAAGACTGGCCAGGCCCTCCTACACTCGAGCAAGACCACAGTCTGCCCTAGCAAGTCAAGGTGCTGAAGACGGAGGCAACCAGCCAAGAGGCGCACCACAGCAATCAGGATGCCATGTACATGCGCTATGGAAGAATGTCTATATCTGCAAAACGTTATGGCACTCGCCCTGTGACGGACACCCAGGCAGGCGCAGTGCCGGGCCCTCTGCCTCGGAAGGGCCCAACCCCTACTACTGGGGGTCCTTCTCAATTGCCCTGTGGAGCCAGGAGGCGTGAGAATAGAGCTACTGGCCAAGCAAAGAAAAGACCATTTAAAATAATGCACTGGAATGCTGAAGGCGTCAATAGTAAAAAAGACGGCTACAGCAAAAAATTAGAGCTCGAAAATATCCTGAATGAAGAGCAAGTAAATGTATGTTGCTTGCAAGAAACCCACCTCAACAAGGACATAGCCTTCAAAATCAGAGGCTACCAGTGCTACCGATCTGACCGAATAGACAGGCGAAAGGGTGGAATACTGACACTCGTGAGGAATAACATCAGTGCATGTCAGCTTGAAACATATATGGAGGGGGCGGAATACCAGATGCTTCATCTCAGGACAGAAAGTTCAGAATTCCACCTGCTCAACTACTACGGTCCGAGCGACCGCCCACTGGCATTAGATACAATCCCAGCAAAAAAAAGACTGATTGTATGCAGAGACTTCAACAGCCACTCACAGAGCTGGGGCTATGATCACATGGACAGGAGAAGTGAGGAGCTTGAAAACTGGCTGGATGACAATGGGCTTATCCTGATTAACCAGCCAATCGACCCACCAACCTTCTACTCAAGATCATGGCACACCACCTCTACACCAGACCTGGCATTCCACTCACCCGGCCTGGAGTGGAACAACACACGCGTTGTAGGGAAACAACTTAGAGGCAGCGACCACCGGCCAGTCTTCCTAATTGTGGAAAATGAACTTGTCAAGGACAGCAGCACTCTCTCTAGGTGGAACTACAAGAAGGCAGACTGGACACTGTACCAGCACCGTACTAGTATACTGGCTAGAGATCTGACTGTAGACAAAGACATCAATAAGCTAGTCGATGAATTCAGCAGATGCATATTACAGGCTGCTTGTGAAACAATACCTAGGGGGGGCTCGTAAACACTACAAACCATATTGGAATAGTGAACTACAGCAGCTGCACAATGACGTGGAAACATCTCGAAAGCAGGCAGAGACTAGTCCATGCCAAGAACACCACAATAACTACCAGCAAGCTAAGGCCAAATTTCAAAGGGCCAAGTTGCAGGCCAGGCGAAGAAGCTGGAAGGAGAAAACAGAGTCCTTGAACTTCGAAAGAGATACAAGGAAACTGTGGAAGCTGGTAAAACAACTTAACGATGAAGGTACAGGGAGAAACTCAAGGATTGCTCTGTACAAAGATGGAAACATCCTCATGGGAAAACAGGCAGCTGATCACTTTGCAGACTCCTTTGCTAAAGACAACAACATCGAAGTTAGCCCAGAGAAGCAACAGGAGACTCGTGAGAAACAACAATACGCAGGGCGAGATGGAACCATACCTGAAGTTATGGAGGCACCAATTACAATCAGAGAACTGGAGCTTGCAATATCCAAATTGAAAATGAGAAAGTCGCCAGGAGTTGATGGAGTGTCCAATGAAATGATTAAGAACTTGGGAACCGCAGCAAAAACAAAGCTGCTGGAGATCTTCAATATCTGTTGGAACTCAGGCAGAGTTCCACAGACCTGGAGGGAAGCAATCATGATACCACTCCTAAAACCAGGAAAAGACAGTTCCACTGCCTCCAGCTACAGACCAATCAGCCTTACAAGCTGCCTCTGCAAAACAATGGAATGTATCATCAACCTCAGGCTACAGTGGTACCTTGAAAGTGAAAACCTTCTTGTACCACAGCAGGTGGGCTTTAGGCAGTGTTATTCCACCGAAGATCAGGCAATTTACCTTTCCCAAGAAATTGAGGATGCGTTCCAAGATAAGAAACTGGTACTAGCCGCATGGATAGATCTAAGGAAAGCATTTGACAAGGTTTGGAAAGAAGGGCTTCTGAAGAAACTGAGAAATTGTAAAGTGAATGGTAAGATGTACAAATGGGTGAAAGCATACTTGCATAACAGAAGAGCCCGAGTACAACTAGATGGCCTCAAGAGTAAGAAAATTCTACTGCGTCATGGCGTCCCTCAGGGAGGGGTTCTGTCCCCCCCCCCACTTTTCCTAGTCTACATCAACGACCTGGTTGCTGAACTACCACATGGAATGAAAGTGGCAATGTACGCAGATGACCTGGTAATATGGTGCACAGATGAGCATGCAACAGTGGCCACCAAACTGCTACAAAGAGCTATAGATGCCTTAACCTCATGGGCAAATACAAGGGGATTGACATAAGTCTTGGGCCTGACCATGAAGGAGTCACAGGAGGAAGATGAAACTTGGCACATTTAAAGTTCATCATATTTGCACTGAATGTGTGAAGTACGCGTTTGTTTCTTCAATGAGTTTTCCCGCTACGGTGCACAGCGCAATGTACCCTACTGACCGGATCTGCTGCTCCAAAGATTTGACAAAACAATGGAAAAGAAGGAGGCCAGAGCTGTGATAAAATTTCTGATGTTTCAGCGAAAAACACCTACATGTTTTGGAGACCATGGTGACAGTAGATGAGACTTGGGTACACCATTATGACCCCGAATCCAAAATTGCCAGCATGCAATGGAAAACCCCGGGCTCCCCAACACCTGTCAAGCCGAGGGCGCAGAAATCTGCAGGAAAAGTGATGCTGACTGTTTTTTGGGACGGCAAAGGTGTCCTTTTGAAAGATTATCTGCCTCGTGGCAACACAGTTAATGGACAGTACTATGCAGATCTTCTCACAAAACTAAGAAAGGTTGTGACCAGGAAACGAGGGATAGCGCGCACTCAAAATCTTCCTTTGCTTCAAGACATCGCGCCCTCTCACAAAGCACGGCTTGTGCAGCTAGCAGCCAACGATTTGAATATTGAAATTCTTCCACACCCACCATATTCTCCAGATTTGGCTCCATCAGACTTTTCTATTCCCAAATCTTAAAAAACAGCTAAAAGGAAATCATTTTGACAGCGATGAAGAGGTTATACTGGCATGTGATGACTGGTTTAGTTTGAAAAATAGGGTGTTCTACTCCCAAGGTCTTTTCAAGGTCAAGCAGAGATGGCAGAAGTGTGTCAATGCAGACGGTGGCTATATTGAAAAGGAATAAACACTATACAAAATATCAGCTCTCTGTGACATGTCCTTCATGGTCAGGCCCAAGACTTATGTCAATCCCCTTGTAGATGGTGTGTCAGCATCAACACAGACAAGTGCAGCACTACGCTCTTCACCCTCTCTCCCAAACAAAAAGCTGGTGTCATCAAAATAAACGAAGAGCTCCTGAGAGAAGATAAACAACCCACCTATCTCGGAGTTACATTCGATGATAGGCTTTCATGGAAGCAGCACATCAACAAGGGAGCAACAAAGGCCAGGAGGAAGTTAGCCATCCTGAGAAAACTAAGTGGAACCACATGGGGAGCCAGCGGGAAAATACTTAGTAAAGTTTACCAGCAGGGCATACAACCACACCTGGAATATGGGTCAGCTGCGTGGTGTCCAGCATCAAACACCACATTACAAGAGCTAGATGAGGTGCAAAACCAGGCGCTTAGGGTCATCACGGGGGCAATGAAATCAACGCCTATAGTGGAGATGGAGAAAATGGGGAGGATACAAGCACTGAGAGAACGCAGAGACACGAAAGTGCTAACACAGGCAGAAAAGTTCCTCTGTATGCCGAGCCATCCAACGAAGAACAGATTCCAAAACCTAGCAATGGGGCGACTGAACAGAAGCAGCTGTCACAGCGTATTGTTTGAAAGTCCGTAGCAATCCAGGCAGGTTCAAATCCTGGACTCACAGCATCAAAAACACCAACCGTGTCACAGCGAAATATTTGACATCTACCAAGAGCAGATGTGCAACACTGTCTTAATTCCTTTAATACTGGGAACAGTCACCAAAAACACACCCGACAATATGTGTCACAGCGTTCTTCTTCCTCTGGTTTGATCGTATAGTGGGTACCTGTTGTGATGTAGTGATTTTGATGTTCTGCTGGACCGTGGTGGGGTTTGTGGGAAAACGAATTAACTCAAATTCCACGTTTAGACCAATGAAGCAACGATACGACTCCCATCGGAGTATATAAGGAAAACTCTGTTTCTTAAAAGTCAAATTCCTTTATTCAGTTTCTGTCATGATTAATTTGATTCACTCCAAAACCAATCCCTCACAGCATTGACATCATTCATCCCAAAGGTTTCTCCTTTCCTCAGAATCTCTGGGACAGTGTTCGAATTAATAACGTTTGACCTACAAGTCCGATTTCTTATATTTATAATGCCAACACTTTTTAGTCTCAACCGGACTTACCGCTTCTAATACGTTCATAATCGTTGTAGATGGGGTAGTTCATTACATAATCAGCGACTATAACATGTGATTCTTTCCTTCGGTTCCTTTTATTCTGGTTCTTTTCTACTGGGGTTGATGGAACGACCTTCTTGATCAGGGGACATGTTGTAACTCTCCTGTCTAATGTGTGACCTCATCCCCGTTGTTCTGTATATGACGTCGTTGGTCTCTCGATGACTTTTCTTTTCCATAGCTCGCATCGAGAGTATTCTTTTCTCCTCCTTATAGTTAGTCCTTTATTCCTTTTTATTACGTCATTTTGTTTGTATGTCACGGCTCCTGTGACATATTCACCCCAGGGTCCCTCAAAGAAAAATGATGTTCTAAAGCATCATTCCTCTCCGACTCTATCTCCCACAGATTTATTTTATACCCTTTCCTACTCTTCCCTTAATCACCCAATACTAACTAACGTGAACAATTTCCTTACAAATTCTAATACTTAAGAAATAACATGATTAACTTCTTAATTATCAATTAAACCTACAACTTTAACAAGTTTTACCTTCTTAAATTATATACCACAATCAACACTCAATTATGGTTCAGCCCTCACCTTACTCTCGTTTCTCACCACGACTGCAATTCAGCCTTTCAACTTATACTCGTTTCCCCCCAATAACTTGTACCTCTACTAATAACAAGACCCTCGCAGGTCTTCCCTCTCGTCTTGTTTCTTAATTCTATAGTACCTGTCGTTCCGCCACTGCATCCATGACACACCCCTTGTTCTGCCGTAATGCATTATAGTTTTCCCCAACTACAGCATCACGCATAAGTCCGTTGGGACTCTATTTATGCCTTTATACAAGAATTAGCTATCGCCTCCATCTTGTACATATAACTGCTATAAGCAGCTCTCAAAGATTCTCTCTTTTCCTCCTTTCTTTCTTACTCCTGTTTGCTATCTCATTTCATTCTCTATACTCTTCTCATAATTCTACTTATCTCTGGGTTTCGGGGAAGCCTATCTCCCTACAAGTCTCCACAAGACTTTAGCAATCACCTAAACATCTTTGCTCTCCACACTACCTATTAATCTTGTTCCCTCTCTGGAACTATCTCTCACCATTTACCTTATTCACTAAAGTTCGGAGAATCCCATCTCCGCATAAATCTCAACAAGAGTCATTCACTCGCCGCAGCATCTCTGTGCCCTCGCACTACTTCATAAACTCGTTCCCTCTCTGGAACTTTTTCTCACAATTTTACCTTACCCTCTAGGTTCGTCACTCCTCTGTGACTTCCAGGTTACTCATGATTATCGTAATCATTCTTTTGTACATGCCATCTCTCATGACCCTTCATACCTCACCGTCCAATCTCTCAATTACTCACTCTTGATTTCGCCATCTCCTATGGCTCTTCTACCTCTCATATAATATCCCCGCCATTCTTCCCTGGCCTTAACCTACCTTTTTATCATTATCTCCACATTTTCATCATTACCGCCTCTCTACTTCACTCTCAAACTCCACTATTTTCGCTATAGTAGCTTTCTTGTCCCTATGTCTCTCCCACGAAATCTGTTTAGCAATTTCTATATTTGCTTCTTCCTTTATTTCTCTGACTTCGATCACAATTTGCTTGCTCTATCCTTCTCTGTCGTCTCACAATCCTTTCGTCATCTAACATTTTTGTCAGAACTATATCTACTTCATCTCTTGTTCCAGGGAAGTGTGTATGATACTTCCCTTCCAGCATCCGCCATACTACGGATCTACAGAGGTTAAAATCAGGCCGTGTTATGATGGCCCGTATCACCCTCTCCAGCTCCACCATGCTTGGTTCATCCACTTTAATTATTTTCTCCCTCTTGTCATTTCCCTCTTCTCCCACTTCTTCTCTCAATTTTTTTACCATTTCGCATCTCTCCGTGGACCATGCTTCCCTCATGTGACTCTCTTTATTTCTACCTCTTACATTTTCTTCCGTGTCCTCGTCCTCTGAAAATTCTAAATTATCTTCTTCCTCTGAATAACTTGACTCCGAATCAGAGAACACGTCTCTATCCACTATTTTGATTCCCCAGTAATTAAGTTCCTCCATTACTCTCCTTACCAGCCTGCGAATTTCTTCTTTTCTTCCTGATAAGTCCGTATCAAACCTTTTCTCCAGAAATCTCTGCACATACTTTAGTACTACGGTGTCGGGTCTAGCACCTCTCAATTCATCCTTTATCGCTTTCTTCATCTCCTCCGTGCTTGGCTTAGCCACTTTGACGATTTTCTTCATCTTCTCCGAGCCACTGTTAACTCTCTGTACTCTCTTCTCTACTTCCCTTCTACTAATATTTCTTAAGTTTCTCTTAACTTCTTTAGCTTCTCTAACACTTCTCATGTCTTCCTCAGGTTCTGTACCCTTTAACTCGTCGTTACCTCGACCTCTACTTATAAAATCCTCTCGCTGTGTCCTTGTTACACTCCGCGGTATCCTGGATGCTCTGACACTGCTACAATTTGATGTGTCTTTGCTTCTATACCTCCCTTTCCCGTTTTTCACTGGAATTCTGGATTTTCTTATTTCTCTTCTGCTGCTACTACTGTTCCTCTCTTCCTGTCTATCTGTCTTGCCGACTGTTCTGGGTCTCTTATTCTTCCCACAATCTCTGATCCCTCTAACCTTCATCTCAATTGGGGCAAATTCTCTCAATCTGGCGAGACGCTTCACATAATCAGATGAATCGTCCGACGACACATCAGACCTGTTATTATCCCCTCTTATACCTGTAACGCCTCGCACTTCCTGTGTCTCCGAAGTCCCTTCTGTCTGATTCACCAAGTCCTGCAGATCTCCCTGCTCTTTCTGTTGAACTGTGGTCCCTTCTGGTTCCGTGTCCTCATTCCTCTCTTTCCTATTCGTCAGAAACTTCTTCTTATATTCCATCAACGGAATATCATCTTCGCTCTCCCAATCATCTGTCAGAAATCTCCTCTTATATTCGTTCAACGGAATATCATCCTCACTCTCCCAATTGTCTATTCTTCCATCGATCTCCCTACCACTATTTTGGTGCTCCCTACTTTCTTTTCTCTTTTCCATTTCTGAATTGGTTTTTGTCTTGTTCTTACCAGTTTCCATTCCTACTCTAGTATTTAGATTACTAAAAGGGTTTTCCATCAACGAATAATCTTCTGGATTCCTTACTTCAATATCGATATCTGGTGTTGTTACAAGGGTGGCTCTCCTTCCTTGCTTTTCTCTCTCTCTCATGCCGGGCTCTCCAATCCAGGGTCTATAGTCATCTCTCCGTAGTTGTTGAACATGAGCCTTCGTTTCAATTCAATTTCTCATTCCATATCCTATAATTAATTAATGTCGTTCTTTCTAGAACAACATAACCTTTTACCCATTGGTTATCAAACTTAGTGGGGCGCACATGCTTCTTATAGTAAACTCTATCACCTGGCTGAAATTCTTGTAACTTAGCCTTTTTATCCGCATAACGCTTTTGCCTCTCAAACTCTCTCTTTAATCGGTTTGTTACAAATTTATAGGCTTTGTGCTTTTCTTGTAATATAATCTCAGTGAAATCCTCTCCATAATATTTTCTCTTGTCTTTAAGTATCCGTTCGATCGGAAAGATGGGATCTCGCCCGTACAACAGATAGAACGGCGACATTCCCCTACTCTCACTTACATTAAATCTAATTGCCTCCATGGCTTGTGTCAAAAATAAGTCCCAGTTCTCTATATTCCCTTGACTTATTTTGCTGATGACATCATTTATAGTGCCATGCATGCGCTCATTCATCCCATTTCCCTGTGGCCTATAGAAATTCGTGGTAATATGCTTTATCCCTAGTTTCTTTAACGTTTCCTGAAATGTATTTCCCAAAAATGCTCTCCCATTATCGGTAAGAATAACCTCCGGACATCCATGTCTGGTAATGACTTCGGTAACTAAAATCCGAGTAATCGTAAGTGATGTCCCATCCCTAACAGCAAAACACTCTGGCCAACCGGTATACAAATCCAAGAAGTGTAGTATCATGCAGTTTCCTTCGACTGTTCGAGGATACGGCCCAGTTAGATCTATACTAATTTTCTGCATCGGAAAATGGGGTCTATCCATCTCCTGCAGTGGGCATTTGATGGGTTTCATTTTCCTCAGTTTACATGTCTCACAATTTCCCACATGTTCTGTTATTATTTTGTTCATGCCTGGCCAGAAATATCTCCTCTTAATAATGTCCAACGTTTTATCCCTACCAACATGTCCGTTGTCATCATGATATTGGATTAAAATCATTTTTATCAACTGTTCTGGAATGTATTTCCGCCACCTATTTTCTGAGTCCTTTCCCGCATAATACACCTGCCCGTCCTCCGGCCATATAAAGAAATCGGCTACTTCCTCGGGATTCCTTAACAATTTCGCCTTTATTTCCTTAAGTTTCTGGTCCTTCTCTTGCTCCGCTACCATGTTAAATTCTTCCTGTTCCTGGTGTAGCTCCTCTCCTTCCCTTATATTCGATTCCTTCGTCAACGTCTGTTTAGTTTTTATCCCCCTTCTCTTCTACCGCACATATTTGAAAGAATTTATCGCTGATATCTTCCGTTATTTTCTTAGAATCTCCACCTACTTCTCCTTCACTTGGTGCATAATTAGTCCTAGACAACAGATCTGCACAAGTGTTCTTTTTCCCGGCTATGTGCTCTATCTTTAAATTGTATTCCTGTAAATTCAAAGCCCACGTCTGTAATTCCTAGAGTTTTCCTTCTGTTTTGTCAACCATGTCACTAATGGTTTGTGATCTGTGCGTACAGTAAATTCTATCCCATGTAGGTAATAATCTAATTTTTGTATTGAATAATATATAGCGTAGGCTTCTTTTTCCGTGGTTCCCCAATTCCTTTGAGATGGGCTTAACGTATGCGATAAGAATACAATGGGCTTTTCATCAATTATATACGGCAAGATTTTGTCTTCTCCTGGTTTATTCTCTTGTACCAGACACGATCCAATCGTTGTGTCGGATGCATCCGTATACAGGATCATCTTCCCTTTCAAGTCTGGGTGCACCAAGTATGGAATTTCCGTTAATGCTCTTTTTAATTTTTCCAGCGCCTCTTGACATTTATCCGTCCAATTAAAACGAATATTCTTCCTAGTTAGGTTGGTCAGAGGTTCGGCTATCTCCGAAAAATTCGCAATATGTCTTCTGAAATAGGCGAATGCTCCCAACACCCCACGCGTTTCCCTAACATTTTTGGGCGGAGGTATCTCCCGAATTGCCTGTACCTTCTCATCATCCGGTCTCGTCCCCTTTTTATCAATGATAAAGCCTAGATAGCGTATCTCTTTCTTCAAAAAATCACACTTTTCTAATTTCAATTTAATATTGTGTTGTCGCAACCTTTCTAACACTCGTTCCACATGTTCCAAGTGATCCTCTTTTGATCCCGCCGTGTGGATTAATATGTCATCAATGTAGGCCATAGCATATCCTTGCATCCCTTGCAACACTTCGTCTATTAATCCCATATAAGTGGCCGGGCTCCCCTTTAAGCCAAATGGTAAAACCCGCCAAGCAAAACTTCCCATATGAGTACAAAAGGTACTCTTCTTTTTTGCGTCATTAGACATGGGTATACTCCAGAATCCAGATCTGGCATCCAGGGAAGTAAACCACTCTGAACCGCCTAGGGTACCCAATATATCGTCTATTCTGGGTAGAGGATATGTTACCGCCTTTGTGACTCTATTCAAGGCCCGATAATCACAACAAAAACGAAATGTCCCATCCTTTTTTTTTTACTAGCACTACTGGTGAGGACCACTCCGATCGGGACCTTTCTATAATTCCTGCCTTTAACATATCCTCAATAGCTCTTTCAATAATTGTCCTACTTCTAAGGGGTGTACGGTAGGGTCTGGAATGTACCGGAGGCTGCCGTTGATCTGTCTCAATCTCCATAACTACCGTCTGGGTCTGGGTCACTTCTGCATCAGACAACGCGAAGATATCTTGATGTTTTATCACAAATTTTTCCAGCAATGCTCTATGTTCTTCTTCGGCGTTTAATTTCTTCCTCAATTCTTCAACTCTAGCGCTAGACAGAACTTCCAACGATCGTTGTTCTTCCCTTTGCCTTCTCCAGGAAGTGCCTGTGTCGGTCATATCCCTTTTATTTTGTTTTTCTAACTGATTTAGTTTGAGCGGTCTATTAATCCGTTGATTCCATCCATGAGAGGTATCTCTCCATCCATTTCGATTTCCGCAATTTCGTTGCTTATTTTTATCATCTATTATGGCAATTAATCTAGTGTTTCGTTTCTGCTCATCCTCTACTCTTCTTCTATCTCTCCTTGTGTCCACTTCATTCTCTAGTCTCCCCCACTGCTCAATTCCAGATCTCATACCAACTTTATTGTTAAGTTTCCCTATAATACTACCTCGGGAAATTCGCGTGGTTTTACCAGAGGCGTTCACCAGCAACAGAGACAATTCATTATATCTTCCCAACTTCTGCATACCTTCTATTAATGATATTCCTGGCTCCTGTTCTATATCTCTGTCATTCATTTCTAATACCTCCACAGTGGTATGTGGCCTGAAATATGGATTCAATTTCACTCTTCCTTGTACATAGCTTATAGTGTGAGGAGGCAACACTATGGGTTTACCCAACCTTATCAAGGTGGCGATTTGTACATCGTTATCGATAGGCACCAAACTTTTCCTTATCTCTAATAGATTATTTTGGTAATCTAATCGTACTCCGAATTTTCTTAGAAAATCCCTGCCTAATATAACGTTTCTATAGATGCCTTTAACTACCAGAAACTGATGCTCAATAACTTCGTCCCCTAATTTGAACTTCAAATCAATCTCCCCAATAACTGGTAACGCCTCCCTCGATACTGACTCTAATTTTACTCTGCTGGGCCTTAGTTTCACTCTACCCCCAATTTTTTTGTAGAATTCATCTCTTATAATAGAATAGCAGGCCCCACTATCTATAAGTGCACGGAACCTCTGTCTTCCTACTCTAATTAAACATGAACTTGGATCATCATTTAATCTTTTACCCCCCTGCCCAACTTCTCTTTTAAAACCTTTTGTTTTCTCTACCTGGTCAATATTGGTGCGTATACTCTTGCCGATTCCTGATCTCTTTGTATACCCGTTTTTATCTCTATTTCTAAGGTGAGGCCTCATTGGTTGTCTATATTTTCCTTTTCTCTCACTCAGTCCCGCCTCTCGCGCTGAGTGGAACTCAAGTTTTCCTGTTGTCTTGCTCTACTCCTCTCGACAGGAGTATTATCTCTAATGGTTCTCGTTTGACCTAGGTTCCTTTGTCTGCATTGACCTTCACCTTGTGGTGGAACATTGTTTCTTCGGTGAGTCTGTTGAAATCCTCTCGAAGGAAATTCTCCCATTCCTTGTCTATCCAATCTTCTTCTCTCCTCAGGTCCCCATCTATCTACTCTAGGCGGAACATTTTCCCGATTGAAGTCCCATTCTGGATTTCTACCTCTGTAGGTGGACCTATGGTTGTACTCTTCCTCCACTATGTTTCCACGGTTGTATTCAATGCCTCTTTGTGGTTGTCTAAACCCCACGGAAGCATCTCTCTCACTTGTATGCCTATAGTTTCTATCTTCTTTCCACTCGTTTCGTCGTCCGTTATGACTCTCCATTTTCCGTTTATTACACACAGCTGCCACATGTCCCTTAGCATTACACAAATAGCATCGTTGTTCTTCTGCTATCTGTATAATTCCGCTCCTGTTTTCTCTGTCATTGTCTCTTCTATCCTGCTTGCTCTGATACGCAAGATAATTTCTTTCTCTTGGTCTATCTCTAACTGTCTGTCCAGTCCATCGAACTTCATTCTCTTTCCAATTCTTTTCTTCGTGGTTGCTCCCTGATCTTAACTGGAACCTCTTCAACAAATCTTCTTCTGCCAATGCTATCCGTATAGCATCATTCAAAGTCCTTGGACTTTTTCTTAGGAGAAGTAGTCTCATTCCGTCCTTGTATAAGGCATCAATAAAAATTCCAACCAACTGTCCCTCGATATCTGGACTCCGTATATCTTGTTCCCTAAAAACTTCTTCTGCCAGATTTTTCAATCTGTCGCTGAACAGCTGGATTGATTCTCCTGCTTCCTGTCTCACTCTTCTAAGTAATCCCCATAGGTAATGTTGATCCGCAGACTCTCCGTAACTGTTTAACAAACTCCTCTTCAGCTCTTCCCAAGTTTCATGTGGCTCTTCTTCAAACCTTCTCCTCAAAAAATCATTTACTAGATCATCACTAGTTAAAAAGGCCAATCGCTTCTTTTCTTCCTCACCTGCCCCTATGGAGTAAGCGTACCGCTCTATTTTGGCGATCCACTTTTTACAACCTCCTGCTTCTCCTCTATAGGTCTCAATATTTTGTCGCAACCCAGTCTGCCTGGTTTCCATGTTCCACCTCTCTAGGGCATTCGTGACATGTAACAATGCCAACGTATTTGGATCCAATCCTTGTCCTTCCGCCATTTTCCAAACTAATCCTTTATAATAATAATAATAATAAATTCTTTAAGCGCCAAACACGGCGCATAAGGCAGAAACCAGTGCTCTCCAGGTTGTTCGTTGTGACGCCACTCCTCTTAGCTCTTGCACATTATTTAGGCCCAACGTTCTTCCTTCTCTTATTATTGTTCTTCTGATTTTTTTTTTTTTTTTTTTTTTTTTCCTGTTTCTTTTGGTCTTCCTTTTTTCCGCTTACCCTCAGGAACCCAAGTGAGCGCCTGTAGTGGTATTCTGTTGTTTTTTGCATTCGTAGGACATGACCGATATATGACCATCGTCTTTTCCTTATATAGTCGGAGACATATTTCTGCCTAGAGTCTTCTCTTATTTGTCGATTAGTCTTGAATTCTTTCCAACTGATGTTCATGAGTTTTCTAAGACATTTGTTCTCGAATGTATTCAGCTTGTTCTCCAATGATTTTGTTATTTTCCAACTCTCACAGCCGTATGTTAACACTGAGATAACATTTGAATTAAACAGACGAAGCTTGGTATGTATATTCAATGATCGTAATTTCCAAATGTTAGATAATCTATTGAAGGCGCTAGCTGCCAAAGCAATTCTAGTATGGATTTCTCTTGTTGTGTCACCATCCTGAGTCATTTTACTGCCTAAATAATTGAAACTTTCAACTTTCTGTAGTTTTTCCCCGTTCAAGATGATATCAAAGGTCTCGTTAGAAAAGTTCATAGCTTTAGTTTTTAGAGGCATTTATTTGGAGACCAATTTTAACCGAGAGATGACACAAATTATTTATTGCTTCTTGGGATTGTCTTGGTGTTGAACTTAAGAATGCTACATCATCTGCGAAATCCAGGTCCCCCAGGAATTTTCCATTTGTCCATTTTATACCCAATTGTTCATTGTGGGTATAGTTTCTCATAACCCAATCAATAGCTATTCCAAAAAGTAGTGGTGACATAATACAGCCTTGTTTCACCCCTGTTTCTACTGTAAACCATTCTGTATTCCCTTTATTTGTTCTAACACAACATCTTGCATTGTCATATAGCGCTTTGATTATATTCACATATTTTGTTGGAAAACCATAGATTGTAAGTATCTTCCACAATGATGGGCGGTGTAGACTATCAAAGGCTTTTTGAAAATCGACGAAGGTGATAATAAGTGGCGATTGCCTTTCCACTGATTCTTCTATAATTGTTCTTAGTGTGAATATTTGATCAATACATGATCGTTTCGGCCTGAAACCCGCTTGTTCTTCTCTGATCTTTTCGTCAGCATGCAATTTAAGTCTTTCTAACATCATGCAACATAATAATTTTCCAGGTACTGATAATAGAGATATACCACGCCAGTTATTACAGTCTGATAGATCACCTTTCTTCGGTAACTTTACAATAATACTGTCTTTCCATTGTTGTGGTGGTTGTTCTTCTCTCCATACTTCATTTATAATATCTAAAATTCTCAAGAGGTTGTTGTCATTAACTGCTTTAATCATTTCCCCTGAAATTTCGTCAATTCCAGCAGCTTTAAAATTTTTTAATCTTTTAAACGGCTTGTTTGATCTCGTCCAGCGTGAATTCATCGCAAGTTATTGGCAAGGTGGTTGTGGATGTTTCATTATTAAAATCAGGTGTTACTGTTGGTGGTGGTCTGTTTAGCACCTCCATGAAGTGCTCAGCCCATCTCTTCATTTGTTCTTTTTCTGTTGGTATTGCATTCCCTAATTTACCTTTAACAGGTGTTTCCATAGCAGTAGGCTGGTGACATAGTTGTTTTGTAATTTGATAAAGGCACCTACTATTACCAGTTCTTGCAGCATTTTCAGCTTCTACGGCCAGTTCATTGATGAAATGTCTTTTATCTCTTCGAGTTTTTGTCTTCACTTCTTTATTTAACAAGTTATAAGTTAGTTTTGCAAGATTCAACTGCATTATGTGTACTTGCCGCTAGTAGTTTAAGTTTTGCTGTTTTCCTTTCTTGTATTTTATCCCAAGTATCTTCTCTCATCCATTTTTTCTTTTTATGTACTAGGTATCCGGTGGTCGCTACAGCTGCTTCTGTCATTGCTGTTCTCAGTTGTTCCCATTTAGTATCGATTGTCTTGGTGGTGATATCGTTGTCAATTTTGCCTAAAGCATCGAAATAGTTGTTCATTTTGACATTATATTCCTTCTTTATATCATTCTTTATATCATTTGATTGCAGTCTGTGTACATCTATTCTTCTATTTTTATTCGGTTGGTATAACTTCTTCAGTTTAATTCTCATTTTAGCTATGCAGAGGTTATGATCGCTTCCGATCTCTGCACCTCTGTATGCTCTGACGTCTTGAACTGATGAGCGAAATTTAGCGCTTATGCAGAAGTGATCTATCTGGTTCTTAGTTCTGCCATCAGGTGAATTCCATGTTATCTTGTGGATATTCTTATGTGGAAAGATGGTGTCTGCCACAACGAGGTTTGATATTTCACAAAGTTCTAGAAGTCTTTCGCCATTTTGATTCAAACAGCCTATGCCATGAGTACCGAGATATCTTTGTACTCCATCGTTGTTGTCACCTACTTTGGCGTTAAAATCACCCATGACTGCTATTATGTCATGCTTGGGTATTGTGTTGATGGTACTTAGAAGTGCTTCATAGAAGTCATCTTTTGTGGTATCAAGAGCGTCGTTAGTTGGTGCATAACATTGTACAATTGAGAGCTTGAAAAATCGTGTCTGAAATCTAGCTAATATTAGCCTCTCATTGATAGGTACCCAGCTGATAAGCGATGCTGCTGCTTTCTGTGTCATTAGGATGGCTACTCCCTCTGTGTGACGATTATCATTACTACCAGAGTATATAATTTGCTTTTTTTCTTCTGAAATATATTTTATGCCCTTCCCCGTCCATCTACACTCGCTGACACCCCATAAGTCCAACTTATAATTATCCATTTCTTTAATTACTTCTTCCAATTTTCCGTCTTGATACATAGTTCTTACATTCCAGTATCCAATTTTAGAAATCTCCTTAGCCCCCAAGATATTAGAGTGAGTCATGTTTACTGTCGAGCCTGGTTCTGTTTACTCTCCTAAATTTAGTCAACTTTCGCTTACTACCACTTCTTAAGTCTTCTCTAGGTATTAATTAACAAGAACAGAATCTCTATATATATTTTAAAAAAATACATAATCTCTGACAGACGGAAACTATTTGCACTTATAAATTAGTTTAACTAATTATTTTTAACTGGCGTAGTCCTTGACTTAGGCCTTGCTGTCACGTTTCCGGAATCTTGATGGCTTTCAGAATCTTGATTGAAGACAACGTCTATGCTTTCAGAATCTTGATTGAAGACAACGTCTATGCTTTCAGAATCTTGATTGAAGACAACGTCTAAGCTCTCGGAATCTTGATTGAAGACAACGTCTATGCTTTCGGAATCTTGATTGAAGACAACGTCTAAGCTCTCGGAATCTTGATTGAAGACAACGTCTATGCTCTCGGAATCTTGATTGAAGACAACGTCTATGCTTTCGGAATCTTGATTGAAGACAACGTCTATGCTTTCGGAATCTTGATTGAAGACAACGTCTATGCTCTCGGAATCTTGATTGAAGACAACGTCTATGCTTTCGGAATCTTGATTGAAGACAACGTCTATGCTTTCGGAATCTTGATTGAAGACAACGTCTATGCTTTCGGAATCTTGATTGAAGACAACGTCTAAGCTCTCGGAATCTTGATTGAAGACAACGTCTATGCTTTCGGAATCTTGATTGAAGACAACGTCTATGCTTTCGGAATCTTGATTGAAGACAACGTCTATGCTCTCGGAATCTTGATTGAAGACAACGTCTATGCTCTCGGAATCCTGATTGAAGACAACGTCTATGCTTTCGGAATCTTGATTGAAGACAACGTCTATGCTCTCGGAATCTTGATTGAAGACAACGTTTATGCTTTCGGAATCTTGATTGAAGACAACGTCTATGCTCTCGGAATCTTGATTGAAGACAACGTCTATGCTTTCGGAATCTTGATTGAAGACAACGTCTAAGCTCTCGGAATCTTGATTGAAGACAACGTCTATGCTTTCGGAATCTTGATTGAAGACAACGTCTATGCTTTCGGAATCTTGATTGAAGACAACGTCTAAGCTCTCGGAATCTTGATTGAAGACAACGTTTATGCTTTCGGAATCTTGATTGAAGACAACTTCTATGCTCTCGGAATCTTGATTGAAGACAACGTCTATGCTCTCGGAATCTTGATTGAAGACAACGTCTATGCTTTCGGAATCTTGATTGAAGACAACGTCTATGCTCTCGGAATCTTGATTGAAGACAACGTTTATGCTTTCGGAATCTTGATTGAAGACAACGTCTATGCTTTCGGAATCTTGATTGAAGACAACGTCTAAGCTCTCGGAATCTTGATTGAAGACAACGTCTATGCTTTCGGAATCTTGATTGAAGACAACGTCTATGCTTTCGGAATCTGGATTGAAGACAACGTCTATGCTCTCGGAACCTTGATTGAAGACAACGTTTATGCTTTCGGAATCTTGATTGAAGACAACGTCTATGCTTTCGGAATCTTGATTGAAGACAACGTCTAAGCTCTCGGAATCTTGATTGAAGCCAACGTCTATGCTTTCGGAATCTTGATTGAAGACAACGTCTATGCTCTCGGAATCTTGATTGAAGACAAACAACGTCTATGCTCTCGGAATCTTGATTGAAACACACACCATCCACGTGTCACAGGTCATTGCGGTCCTTTATGATTACCTGCATCCCTCTGTCAGTTTGAGAGTAAGAATATTAGACCAGACTTCCTTTATTAGTGTCTCAGCGAAATTTTGAAATCCGCGACAATCCCAGCGTGATCAGAATCCTGGTCACTGGGACCAATAACACCACCCGTGTCACAGCGTATTGTTTGAAAGTCCGTAGCAATCCAGGCAGGTTCAAATCCTGGACTCACAGCATCAAAAACACCAACCGTGTCACAGCGAAATATTTGACATCTACCAAGAGCAGATGTGCAACACTGTCTTAATTCCTTTAATACTGGGAACAGTCACCAAAAACACACCCGACAATATGTGTCACAGCGTTCTTCTTCCTCTGGTTTGATCGTATAGTGGGTACCTGTTGTGATGTAGTGATTTTGATGTTCTGCTGGACCGTGGTGGGGTTTGTGGGAAAACGAATTAACTCAAATTCCACGTTTAGACCAATGAAGCAACGATACGACTCCCATCGGAGTATATAAGGAAAACTCTGTTTCTTAAAAGTCAAATTCCTTTATTCAGTTTCTGTCATGATTAATTTGATTCACTCCAAAACCAATCCCTCACAGCATTGACATCATTCATCCCAAAGGTTTCTCCTTTCCTCAGAATCTCTGGGACAGTGTTCGAATTAATAACGTTTGACCTACAAGTCCGATTTCTTATATTTATAATGCCAACACTTTTTAGTCTCAACCGGACTTACCGCTTCTAATACGTTCATAATCGTTGTAGATGGGGTAGTTCATTACATAATCAGCGACTATAACATGTGATTCTTTCCTTCGGTTCCTTTTATTCTGGTTCTTTTCTACTGGGGTTGATGGAACGACCTTCTTGATCAGGGGACATGTTGTAACTCTCCTGTCTAATGTGTGACCTCATCCCCGTTGTTCTGTATATGACGTCGTTGGTCTCTCGATGACTTTTCTTTTCCATAGCTCGCATCGAGAGTATTCTTTTCTCCTCCTTATAGTTAGTCCTTTATTCCTTTTTATTACGTCATTTTGTTTGTATGTCACGGCTCCTGTGACACAGCTTTATCCACCAGGCCAAACGATTTCGTAGACAAACCTCAGACCTGCCTGAAGTTAACAGCCCACTAAAGTCTGTGTCAGAACAAACCCCTTGGAGAGAGGAGCATGGACTACCAGTACACATCCACACAAAAGGGAAAGGAATATTCGACAGGGATGAACAGAACAGCGTGCAACGTAGGACAGTCACTCAGTTTCCTGGATGATGAATACCCACAGGACCTCTGGGTCCGAGTATACACGGATGGGTCAGCACAGAATGCAGTAAAGAATGGAGGAGCAGGAGTGTACATAGAATACCCAAACAACACTAAGGATACAGTCTGAGTACCAACGGGGAAATTCTGTAACAACTATGATGCAGAAATCCAGGCAATCAAGGTGGCAACTGAGAAACTACTGAACACCAACCTCGGTCCACAGCCTGTAGTATTCCTGACAGATGCAAGATCAGCACTCCAAGCACTTCAGTCCAGAAAATTGCCAGGTATACAAGCCCTACTTTCTGAACTGTGCAACCAGCGCAGGGTCGCCATGCAGTGGATACCGTCTCATTGTGGAATACCATGAAACGAGAGAGCAGACAGACTGGCTAAAGAAGGTGCTGCAGACGAGCAACCGAATGTACCAGTTACGTACCATCAGAAGAAAAGGATGATCAAATCTATCAGAAATCCACCAACACCAACGCAGGATGACTACCAAGCTATGAACAGATCAGAACAAATAGTCATTCTGCGCCTCAGAACAGGACACAACCGCCTCCGCAGCCACATGTATACAAAATTCAAGATTGGCAATTCAGCCATGTGTACATGTGGACAGGCACCCCAGACTGCGGAGCACGTACTTCAAGATTGCCCCGAATATGATATATTGAGGCAAACCCACTGGCCCAGAGAAACAACACTGGAAGCAAAACTATGTGGACCTCTGTATGAACTACAAAAGACAGTGAAGTTTATATAAGAAACAACATTGCAGATATAGACAATATAGTTCAAGCGAACGAAAGAAGAAGAAGAAATTTAAGTTTTGCCAAATCCAGCCCCAGACTCGCCGTAGTTTCTGGCTGCAAATTTCACGGGAGTCGCTAGAGTCGGTGATTTAATTTGTCCTGGATACAATAAGTTATCTATGCCTTCAGTTGGTTGGAGTAAGGTTCATGTGTGGTGATCGCCGACGTAGGATGAATAGAACATATATAGTTCTTATGTTATTTAGCATCAGGTGGCTGAGACGCTAAGTTAAGTTACAAATGTTGCTGACAATATATTTCGCCGCAGCTGGCTGATGAGATTGATATAAGTAAATCTGGTAATAGTTCTGATCCAGTTAATATTATAATTTAATGGTTCTATTCTGGTTTCTCTCATGAAAATGAGGAAAATTGGAACACACAGGCCACAGCAAGAAGCTCATCAATATTAAATATCCCTGGATGCTTATAATATTATAAGTTCGTATGATCATAAGTTCATATGGCCATAAAAGAACCGCTAGTACTCAGGTTGATCAGCCGCAATCAGAAAATTGAAACATTCCACGAAAATCTAATAATTTTCACTCTATACAAGAAATCTAAGATATCGAGCTAGTGAATTTCAGATAGAAATCATGGCTATCGGAGAGACATGGTACACATCCGTAAATTCTGTTCTATCGCTCTTTAATGCGAAAGTTACACCTACTGCCAAACCCGAGCCCATTTACCGTTCGATTCTTTAATCAAAGGTAATTTTACCACCTCTGCCGCCGACAACCTCTCTGGCTTGACTTTCGTTATCTCCGCCTTGCCGAATATCAGCTACGCAATTAATTTCCCTGAAAGTTTTACAATCCATGGTCCGTCTCAGACTTAACATCGCCCCTGATCAAAGAATCTATTACGCCATGCTCCGCGCTCTCTCTGTTCCACCGAGCTTAATTGCCAAACGGCTCACGTGTTAATTGCACTTGTGAATCCGGCGTTCCTGTAGCCAAAAAAATAAACTAGATGGGGAAGGGCAAAAGTGGATGATCACTGCTGCACTATTTCTATCTGTGACACCTTGCTTGTCCTTTATAAATTTGAGAGGGCATTGTTTTTCTTTCCTCGTGTTCTTGTCGTAAATTTTGAGAAGATAGGGCTGAGATATGTATGGTCCATTACGAGCAGAGGTGATAGTGATAGCTATGTGAGAGGAAGGTGTAAAAATAGTTTCTGTTTCACTGGGGTGGTGATAGTGTAAGAGAAAGAACAGTCTTGGATTGAGTAATTGCTCTAATCCAGCCTATCTTTTATGACTATTTAAATTCAGATGCACTTTCTCACTTGGTACAGATTCAAATTACACTGCACTCACGTACATACAATTTTGTAACAGAAATACGTACAGACGTGAAAACAGATAAACTATGGATCACATATAAGGGCCGGGGTTTGACCAACACTATAGGTTAAGGTTTATTATGTTTATTCTCACTAGAAAATATCACATCAAGAAAAGCATTTACATGAGTGAATTATAGTTTACAGACAAGGAATGAAAAATATAATCTAATAGGCCCTCCCTCTTGTGTATGGAAACTAGGAAGATCCCAACAGAGGTAATTAACCCAAAAGATCAAAATAATTAACAGTGGGGGGTGGTGTATAGGGAGAGATAATAGTCAGGACGGGTAAAGACTAAGTCCTTAATTTAACCTCAGATTAGTGAGAGCTCAAAGGAAGACTGGTATGTTATTGGTAACAAGAAAAAATAAGTTTCTTTCTTTCCGTTCACTCACTACACTCATACAGTGGCCCACTTTCATTAAGACTATTCAGAGTGTTTTCGAAGGTTAACTTAGTTAAAACTAAACAAACCAACACGTTTTTGCGTGAAACAGTTTCCAATCGAATACTAGCCAAGCAAGCAGTTGCCAAAGACGGAGTTTGTCATAAGTTTAATCCTAGTACAAGCGTGGTTGAAGATGTGCGTGAAGGACGTTGTCGGCAGAGATATGCAAAGATTTTGGAACTTCACAATCAAGATTCCACGTTGTCAGTTTATGCATATGATCTTGACGAAGGAGAAGTTGTTGACATGGATGCCGAGTCTCTGACAAGTGACATTTTTCAACAGTAACAAGTTACAACTAACATTTTATATTTAATTTGAGGAACATTTTGTTAATGTAACTAATGTAAGTATATTACTGTTAAAATATCTCATTTTCAAGAGTTCATATATTGGGGTGTTATTAAAATTATTGTTATTTTGGTAATTAAAAAAAAAAAAATGAAGAAATACATAAAAATTGGTAGCACACAGATTATTTGTGCTAAAGATGCACATAAAAGATTATGTAAGCATCATCTATTCCGTGTATTTGAGGCATACAATATTCTGGGTATTTCTGGGTTTTTTTTAGAAGAGCATCTGGGTTTTTTTTAGAAGAGCATCTGGGTTTATCTCTAGAACTTGAGTGGCAACACTGATCAACAGTTACTATGTGCAGCAGTCATATATTATACTTCCATAATCTATTTTTCCTCTAATTAAAGATTTATAAAACGTGAGAATTGTCTTAGTGATTGCTACAGTTTTACGAGGAGAGTGTTAATCAGTGCAGAAACATCTTAGTAGCCAACAATTTAAACCGATCCAGTATTATAAATGTCTTTTAAATGTTATTTTAGGAAGCGACGTCTTTCGTACAAATAGTATTTATGTGGATTACTGCAAAATGTTGATGATTTAGCTCTTGATTAAAATAATGGTAAGAAACGTTGGTTGAAACGTGCATGTGAAGTGATAACCTACTGTTTCATTAACTGTAATATTCGTCACCTTACACGAGCTCAGTTTCATGTGGCCTGATTTTATTAAAGTTTTACTGGTCCAATTAAGAATGCGATTGCTGGAATGATGCACAGTGGTAATGGTAGAAGTTCAGTAAAATTAGATAGGCCTAGGCCTACAGTTCGCCATGTTCTTCGAATAGCGAGCGATACGTCCGGCGGCCCGCTTCTTTCTTTTCATAACTGTGGAAAATATATAGACCTAGAGAATTGCACAGTATAGTAAAACAGTTTATAGAAAGAACTAAAATTAATACATAAGGATCAATGATGGTGTGAGGATAATGGGTAGTCTGATGGGGTGCTCATGTGGATGATGGCAGATAATTGGGTGTAATCCCGGACACCCACGGGCTCCCCTTCCCCTACACCTTGTTAACAATAGGGCAGTTATGAGAGACTTTACTGAGAGCATCCAGATCGCAGCACAAACAGGCAACATTACACAAATGTATGATGGTATAAAGAAAGCACTTGGCCCCCAAAAAAGTAAGACGGCACCGCTAAAAACCATCAGCAGAGAGAAGCTAACCGATAAGGGTAAGCAGATGGAGAGGTGGGTCGAGCACTACTCTGAGCTTTACGCAAGAGAAAATACCGTTACACCTGCAGCCCTTGATGCTGTCAAATGTCTGCCAACTATGGAGGAGCTGGATGCCGAACCAACATTAGAGGAACTCGGCAAGGCCATTGATAGCTTGGCCTCTGGCAAAGCACCAGGCAGTGATGGGATTCCTCCTGATTTAATCAAATGTTGTATGAGCACGCTATTACATCCCCTGCAAAGGATGCTATGCCAGTGCTGGGAAGAGACAACTATTCCTCAAGACATGCGAGATGCCAAGATTGTAACACTGTATAAAAATAAAGGAGACAGAAGTTATTGCAATAACTACAGAGGCATCTCTCTTCTTAGTATTGTTGGTAAGGTTTTTGCCAAAGTCATCTTAATGAGACAACACAAGTTAGCTGAGCGCATATATCCAGAGTCACAGTGTGGATTCCGAGCTGGCAGATCAACAACAGACATGATCTTCTCTCTCCGCCAGCTTCAGGAAAAATCAAGAGAGCAGAAAAGGCCTTCATATATTGCCTTTATAGACCTCACAACAGCATTTGACCTGGTTAGTAGGGATGGACTCTTCAAAATCCTCCTGAAAATAGGATGCCCTTCTAAAATGCTGGAAATGATAAAGTCATTCCATGATGACATGAAGGGAACAGTCCAATATGCTGGAAGCACATCACAGCCCTTTGACATACGAAGTGGTGTTAAACAAGACTGTGTTCTGGCACCAACCCTCTTCAGGATCTTCTTTGCCTTACTCTTAAAACATGCATTCAGAGATGCAACTGAAGGAATATGCCTTCACACTTGGTCAGATGGCTGTCTGTTTAATCTTTCAAGGCTGAAGGCAAAATCAAAAATCAGAAGGGTCACTATAAGAGACTTGTTGTTCGCTGATGATGCTGCAGTCATCACTCAAAGCCAAAGGGAGCTTCAGAGCTTGATGAATCGCTTCACTAAAGCATGCAAGGACTTTGGCATCACAATAAGTCTAAAGAAAACAAATGTGCTGAGTCAGGATGTGGGTGCTGCACCAGTTATCACTATCGATAACTATGAATTGGCAGTGGTGCACCACTTCACATACCTAGGGTCTACCATCAATGACAAACTCTCACTGGACACAGAAATCGACAGCCGCATTGGCAAAGCTGCAGCTACCTTTGCCCGCCTCACATCGCGTGTTTGGGGAAACTCCAAACTCACAACGAAGACCAAAGCTGCGGTATATAACGCCTGCGTCACCAGCACACTCCTATATGGCAGCGAGACCTGGACGACCTATGCTAAGCAAGAAAGAAGGCTCAATACCTTCCATTTACGGTGTCTACGCCACATCCTCGGCATCTCGTGGAAAGATAAAGTGACAAATGTCGAGGTGTTGTCACGTGCTGGCCTTCAAAGTATGTATACACTGCTTAGACAGCGCAGACTTCGCTGGCTTGGCCATGTTTGCCACATGGAAGATGGTCGCATCCCAATGGGAGGATGAAGCTGCCGATCGCACTAAGTGGCGATGCTGTTTACAGTGCCACCTCAGATTGGGCGAAAAGAGGCTCACACAACAAGCAGAGGAGGGGAGAAAACGTCAAAAGGAGCACCAGGAAAATAAGCAGCTGAGAGCTGCCACCTCAGGGGTGCACTCCCATAGTCAGTTATGACTGAAAGGGCTATTATTATTATTATTATTATTTGGACTTAGTGCAAGAGGAAGAAGATACTATATTTAGATATCGGAAATCAGATTTTATTATCTTGAATTTACTACACTATATATCCTATAGTCTGTTCGGAAATTCGTGCCCACACATTGAACGTTGTAACTTTGCAACCCCTTGACGGATGTTATTGAAATTTGCTACGTGCCCTACTGATATCAATGCAGTTATTAATATATTTTTTGCCCTTACAAAACTCATGTCATTTTTGAATTTTCTTCTTTAAGTTATATAAAAAAACTCTTACCTTTGTCTGGGTTAATTTTTATTAGTTTTACAGGAAAGTTACAAGATCTGTTCAAAAAATGCGCACTTAATTTTTAGTTGCAGCACAGCACAAGCGATGAAATGTGCTATTCAATATTTTTTTTGTTTGAATTAGTGTAGTGACTACATGTCCGCACCAGTGCGCACCGATTGCACACAGTCGCGAGTAATTATTTCAGCGGCGTATGCTAATTGCAATTAGTTGGCTGCAACGAAACAAAACGACACCAGCGTATAATATATTAATAAACTAAACTGCATAATTATGAAAAGCGCAATGAATCTGAAATGCAAATTTATCACTTTGCAGAAGGTAACTGTTATATTGTACAGGCATTTTCGCAGAGAGGCTAAGATGGGTTGTTTATACCACGACATCCAAGAACCAGGTAGGAGAGCACGAAAGGCCCTGGGTGTGGATAGAAGATCTTTTTGACGTTGGATACAACAGGACGGTGATTGTACAGAGGCGCGGTTAAGCAAGGAAGGAAGAAAAAAATTGATGATTTTGACAAGGATGTCATTAGACGTTTGATTTTGAAGATGTTTAATGCCAATCAACTTGTTACTCTCCGCATGCTGAAAAGTTGGCTGCAAGCAGAATGCAATATTAACGTCTCAAAAACAACTCTTTGGCAACTTGTCAGAAGTGTCGGCTTCACTTTTAGAAAAACGTCTGGTGGAAGGAATTTTTTATGTGAAAAACCACATCTGGTTGCAGCTCGAAGCAAATACCTTAGGCAGATTCGTGAGAGAAGGCAAGACGGCTATGATATAGTGTATTTGGACAAATCTTGGGTTAATGCTCATCATACGAACGAGAAAGAATGGCAATCTGTTGACGGAGACCACAGAAGGAAAATTCCCAGCAGCAAAGGTCAATGCATTATATTAGCACATGCTGGCAGCAGACAGAATGGGCTTGTCCGTGATGCAGAGCTTATTTTTCTATCAAAGTCTGTAGATGGTAGGGACTACCACAGTGAAATGAATGGGCAAATTTTTCGAGATTGGATAGTGAATACACTCCTCCCGACTCTAGATAGGCTGTCTTGCCTGGTGATGGATAATTCGTCCTATCATAATGTTCTAGCGCAGGAGGATAAAGCTCCCACTTCGGCAAGCACGAAAGACGAAATCAGGAGGTGGCTTGTGAATGAAAATATCTTCGCTGACAACAGCTATTTAAAACCAGAGTTGTTGCAGCGGGTGAGACAGAGGAATAAGACAAAAGTGTATCTGATTGATAAAATCATCCAAGAGCAGGGTCATGTTTCTCTTCGACTCCCACCTTACCATTCTCACCTTAACCCAATAGAGCTGGTTTGGGCTAGAGTTAAAGGGCAAGTGGCCGCCCAGAACACCACTTTTAAAATGTGCGATGTTAAAGACATGACTCGTGAGGCCCTTTCACGAATAGACACAGAGTACTGGGCTAAATGTGAAGAACACGTGCTACAGGAAGAAGAAGATTACTGGCAGCTAGATGGCTTGCAGTTTATCCAACCAATAACTGTTGTGAACTTATTGGAGTCGTTTGATTCGGAATGAGGCACATCAATCGCATTCCTTCATATGTGATAAACTAATTTCATATGCCAATCTATAATAACACATAAATAGTTACGATTCATCATAGCTTCCTGATGATTTACTGCTATCATAGTTCATTATCAGAACATCATTCCTCATATCAAAATCACGTGAACAACCAATCACACATTTAGGACATGCCTTTGAACCGTCTTGTCGCACAAATGTTGTGATTTACTGTAAGAGTTAATGTTACGGGCAGATTTAGGCAAATGTTCCAAGAAGATCAAAGAAAATCGCCGTTTTGCAAATTTCGCGACAGCTGTGGATGTAATGATCGCAAAATCTTAACTGCGTGGAAAATCTAAGGCTGCATGCAAAAATTCATGTCCATACAACAAACAGTTTTGGAGAAAATTGATGCTTTCTGTGGGCACGAATTTCCGAACGGACTATAACACACACACACAAAATTAAGGATAGCGTTAGAGTGAGTCTGTTTTGTAATTTGTAAAAGAGTTATTGTTATTGTTCAACAGAATCGACATCATAGCGCTCCAGCAAACACATAGCTGCTCAGTCTCCCTTAGTATATGTCGAAGCGTGTGAATGCTAACTGTTCCTGTTGCGTGCATACACACATCCTCTTATATGTCCATCCCTGCTAGCCTTACATGTGATGCCAAATTCTAACAATCTTACCTTGTTGATTCATCTATTGCAGTATTGTTTTCTAACAGACGATCATTAATTGTTTGTAGTTTTTCTCCTTATCCATATCCAGTGTCTCCACTGTGGGTGCTCTTGAAGCTAGTCTGTCAGCTCTCTCATTAGTGTGCACTCCTACTTGACCAGGACAGTAGATCCACACCTAGTTCCTGAAGAATCGAAGCTACTATGGATGCTTTCCATTTGTGCCGTAGCCATCCATTTTCAACCTTCCGAAGTAAGGACTGAGAGTCTGACACAATAACTGTCCTTGTTAATAGAGTCTCAGACAGTCACCTCAGAGCTGCAATAGCTGCCTGTATCTCCATTCTTATTCTGGAGGTTGTTGTTGTGTAAGCTCCACTCTTTTTGGCGACAATCCTTTCCTTTACTCTAGCCGAGAAGCCCCATCCTGATTTATCACCATGGAGTACAGACCCATCAGTGCATACAGTGGCATCATCATTTTGCACATGGTCATGTAGTAGTTAATTAATTTACAGCTCTGCATTCCGATAGCCCCATGCTCTGCACTCATTGCTAAGGCTGAAGATGACTTGCTGGTAGTTTGTCCAGTTACCACCTTACTCTTATCCCTTGGATATATTTTCAACTGACATCACCTGCCGATTAGTTGCCTCTGCCTGTGCCATTCATGACATCCCTCTCTTTATTCTTGCTCCCTTGATGTTCCTGTGCAAAGGGTGAATTTTGTCTATGGTTAACTTCATATAGAATTTTACCTGGGCCAATGCATATATGGATCTAATTGACAGCACTTCAAGCATGTACATTAATTATCTGCACAATGTGAGTATCTCTTGTATAGCCCAAGATTATTGGCAACCCTTAAATTTGAATGTATTGTGATACTGACAGCATGAGTATTCCCAGCCGATATGATTAGCTGATAATACAGGAGAAAAATCTCTGCTTCAGGTTCACAGCGACCATGGTTTGTAAGGTTGCCAGACCTTGCACACACTTCTGTATGATTTGCTCAACGTGGTACTTGTATGATAGCCCATGATCAAGCTTTACACCAAGATGCTCAGCTTGTCTTGCTGTTTAATTTTCTGCCCATTGAGAGTAATATATGGAAGGTCTGCTTTCATGATGGAGTTGTTCAAGGAGCACCACATCACACAGGCCTTGTTAGGATTGACCTTGGAGCAGGTTTCCTTGCACCATTTAAACACTTCATGTAGTATCTCATGTATGCTATTAACCATTTCTTTGTTAGTCTGAGCCAGTCCTGTAAATGAGTATGTCATCTGCAAAAGTCAATGTTTGTCCCAGCCTAGTAGGCTGAATGTTAGCTGCTTTTGTTGAAGGGACATGGACATAATATATCGTGCATATCCACTTAGGGGCAATGAATTATTGCTACTAACACAGATGAGCGAGAAAATATCAACTTATCACACTTAGTGTTCCATCTGTGAATCCTTCGTTAATGACATGTAGCTTGAAACGCAAGTGTCAGTATTTTTGGCCAAATATAATTATTCCACCTAAATTCCGCCAGTTATGATGAAAAAGGTTTTGTACATCGACATTGGCCCTGCGTCAAAGCAGGGAAGTGACAGTATGCCTGCACCAAGTGACAGTATGCCTGCACCAAGTGACAGTATGCCTGCACCAAGTGACAGTATGCCTGCACCAAGTGATAGTATGCCTGCACCAAGTGACAGTATGCCTGCACCAAGTGACAGTATGCCTGCACCAAGTGATAGTATGCCTGCACCAAGTGACAGTATGCCTGCACCAAGTGATAGTATGCCTGCACCAAGTGACAGTTTGCCTGCACCAAGTGACAGTATGCCTGCACCAAGTGACTGTATGCCTGCCTGCACCAAGTGATCATTTGCTCTTGCAACTGTGACAGTTTATTTGACATGATGAGTTAGGCAGCCCCATTCACAACCTTATATTAGTTGCCTTGTATGACATGCCTCAGGACTGAACATCAGTGGAAGGTCAATAAACAACCTTAGATATGCAGATGATACCGTGTTGTTAGCTGAAAGCGAACAGGAGTTACAAGAACTAGTGAAGCAAGTGAACAGTATAAGTCATGAATATGGACTCGACATTAATATTGAGAAAACAAAAACTATGATAATTAGCAAAACAGACGTTAAACCCACATTAAAGATAAGCATAAATGGGAAAATCCTGGAACAAGTCAAGAGCTTGGTCATATAATAACAGAAGATGGCAGATGTGAAACCGAAATCAAGAAGAGAATAGGAATGGCCAAAGCTACATTCAACAACATGAAACATATACTGACGTCTAAACAGTTATCTCACAAATTAAAACTGAGAATCATAAAGTGTTATATATATTCTGCATTACTGTATGGTGTAGAAACATGGACGATGAATAAGCAATTGGAAGAACGAATTGAGGCTCTTGAAATGTGGATATATAGAAGAATGGGGCGCATCTCATGGAAAGAGAAGAAAACAAATAAGGAGTTCCTAGAAAATCTAGGTATGAAAAGAGAACTAATGAGGGAGATCAAATTTCGGCAGCTAAAATATTTTGGCCACATGAAAAGGCACAACACCTTGCAGAAGACCATAATAGAAGGGAGAGGTGAAGGTAAACGTGCAAGGGGAAGATAACATCAAGAGATGGACAGGAAAGAGTCTATCAGAGTGCACCACCAAGACAAGAGACAGAAGACGTTGGAGATCCATTACAGCCAACCTTCGTTGTGGAGATGGCAACTGATGATGATGACATGCCTGAGAATACAGTAGTCCTGATATTTTGTTGTCTCTTCAGAGACCCCAGTGAATTACACAGGGCAGAAACAGGGTTTAGATTTGAGTAAAGGTTAGAATTAAAGGCTATATTTTAATTAGTCAAAGCAACATGGCAGATGTATCAATAGCCACTCAGGTAACATGGTTGCTTGTGTCTATTATTTTGCTATCTTATCCAAATAAGATTCAGAATGATTCCATAAAGCAAACAGTTGTAATATGCCTAAAACACACTGTCACAGAGCAGCATGTATCTGTCATAACATGGATGGGCTTCTGTCATTTAAAATTGCTATCTCAGAAAATTGTTTGTAGCTAGGTGATGCCTTAGAAAGTAGCTAGATTGATTAACACATTAACTACCGAATTGAAAAACACACTATGGCCGAATTAAATTTTTTTCCCATTTTCATCCTGTAGGTATTTACACAAAGTAAGCTGTAGTTTTCGTAATTGTTTACAGATTTTTATGAATTACACGACATTTTAAAGATAAATGAATGTTCTATTACAATAAGCACCATTTGTAACTCTAATAGAGGTTGTTGCTATTTAACGGCCCTCCGATGGCCGAGGACTTGCAATATTTTCACAATTATAACTGCTTGCGCCCCATCTCTATCAAAATCACTATTTCAATAATTATGCACATCGTTTTCACTCTTGTCCTCGTCGCTAGATCTATCAGTCAATTCTTGAAACAAGTTTCTAGCCTATTCAGCCATTAGGCGAGATGTACAAGCATTTTTTGTGGTCCTATCACTAGTTGCCACAGTAAACAGTTTTATACGATTTGGTAACTAACCCAAAACGCTTAGAAATATGAACATAATATCAATTTTCCAGTGTTCTACAACAACCATGCTTTGGGAATTTGTTTTCCGGTGGCAACTTAAAATCTCGAACCAGATCAGAAAGTGTTTCAGTACATTTTTCATTCGTTTTATTACTAAAATTAGATCGACGCTCTGAGCAGCTCGCGGTCCAAATGATAGGTTTTCAAAAGCCGGTTCCACCGGCTCGTGGTAGTTAATGTGTTTAAAAAAGTGGTCATGTTTATTTAAGAATTGCTCCTATAGAAAAACTACACAAGTAGGCTACATTTGAACTCCAGTGTCTTGGTCTTTTGTCTTGATAATTGACTCTGATAGGCTGTTTGCTGCCCACCTCTTGACGTTGTCTTCCCGGTTAATATAAATCAGATCAGCTGTCGTCTTCCCATCGAAGGTCAGCCACAATGGAACTCCAGTGTCTCTGTAATCTTGATTGTAGACCCTGATATGTTCTTTCCTGTCCATCTCTTGATGTCATTTTCTCACATAGTGCTGTCTTCCTCTTGCATTTTTGCCATTATCTTTTCCTGTCATTTATTTTTTCCAGCAAGGTATTACATCTTATTACATGACCAAAATATTGCATCTTCTTAGCATTAATCTCATTCAAAATTTATCTTTTCATTTATAGCTTTCTGTGACTTCTTTGTTTTATTCTCTTTCCATGAGATGTGCCCTGTTCACCTATGAGGGCCTCTTTTCTTTCTGCTAACTGCTTGTTCATTTGTCTGTGCTCTATTTCTTACTTCAGGATACATACATAGTGAGACCCCAATCTCTTCCATGGTGGGGAGCCTTATTACTTTTCTGTATTCTGATACACCTCTAGTGTATCTCACATTTGGTTGTTCCACTTCATGAGCTGTCAATCTCTTCAGATTCTTCTGCTTCACTCACTGTCCTAGTCTTTGTGTAGTAGGGATGGACATTCCCTTAAGTAGGGTTTCTCCAACTTCACTGATGTAGATTAGCCAGTCAGCCAAGGATGTTGCCTAGAATGTGGCCACCACCGTACAGAAGCAGCATTCATGGAGTCATACATGAGCTTGATAAAGAGAGGGGAGCAAAATAAGATTTTGTCTTTCTATTTGCATATACAACTGTCATCTACCATGAGGAACTATCACTCTCTCTTTACTCTACATCCCTTACTTGTTTTATTACAAACTTCAAGTTATAGCTCAAAGTTTCTTTGTATATTTGTTGTTTTTGTTTTAGTGTTTTTGGTATTTGTGTATGTAAGAATTGGTTTCAGATCAAGTTGGTCAGGTACTGCATCTTTTCTGTGTCAAAATACAATGGCTTTTCATTTTTTTCTTTAATACAAACTCAACTTTCACAAAAAAATCAAAATAATCCCTAACCAACAGATTTCAAGAGGAGTGAAGTGATGATAGCCATTTTAACTTTCTTTCATGAGTTGTGAGAACAATGTCATGTACACTCCAAGAGGAACAATGTTTCAAAACTGTGGCATCGTGAAACAGATTGAAGAAACAACAGAAATAAAACAGGAACAGAATTATGAGGTATGTGTATTGTAAACTGCTTATTGTACTAAACAAGTTGTTCCCAAACTGTTTTCTCTGGGCCACACTTTCAGAATGAAAATTTGCTCGCACAACAGCACATTTTTTATTGATAGAAATACCTTCAAAAACAAAAAATAAACTCCTAGCAATGCTTTATTAATAGCATAGAACATTAACTACTTTATAAAATAACCATGGGACATCTAGAAAGTGTAAAACAAGACAGCTACATAAAAAACCTGATTCTTTCACAAAATATAGAAATTCAGTGAGAAGTGTGAGCTTGTTGGTGTAGGGTAATATCATTTATATTAGGCTTTATTTGAGACAAACAAACTCTCATCTCTTCATCAGCACAAAGAAGCCTTTCTCTTTTCTAGTCTTTGATATTTGTCAGAGCTGAAAATCCCTGTTTACAACAATATTTTTTGAAGAACTGTATATATTTCATATAAAATAAATTATATTACTGAATCGGGCCGACTGGCCGAAATGTCTTTAATGAAATGACCTGCCCAAAAGACAATGACAACATAAACAGACTCAGCAGGAGAAATCAAAGTCTTATCTTTCAGTTCCGAACAGGACACACCAGAGTCAATAGCCATCTAAACCGTATCAACCCTCAGCACCTACCCATGTGTAGACACTGCTCTCATCCCTATGAAACAACCAGACACCTCCTCATGGAGTGTCCATCACTCACAAACGCCAGGAAAAAACTTTTACAGACACCTCTGACAGTCACCAACTCACTATACGGAACGTTAAAACAACTGCAGAAAACCTGCACTTTTTTAAGAATGGCATTGGGCTGCCAAGAGTAGATATGCTCAGCAGCATGGGATATCGACAACAACAACAACAACATATTACTGAATAAAATCTGAACAATTCTTGAACATTCAATGGGTTTCTATACTTCTTCTTCTTCTTCTTCCTCGTTCGCCTTCAGACTTCCACATTTATGACTCTAATAAAGGCAGCAGTCAACTCAAGGTTCCCGACATCTCCAAACAGTTTTTCGTTGACAGAAGTAGGTTGTTGCCATATGCTACCCCGTTCATTACTGTAGGTTGGGCAGTACTGCAGCAGGTGTTCGACTGTCATCGGGCTGGTACCGCAGGTGCAGAGATCTGTTGCACCAATTTTGTATTTGTGGTACAGATGGTATCTCAATCTGTTGTGCCCAGTGCGCAGTCGAAAAAATGATGACCTGTTCTTTTCTGGATAGTTGATGATATGCGTCATTTTTCAAATGTCCCGGGTGCTCTCTTTCCCATTTGGACTTGAATGTAGCCTTTATAGTGGTCTTTGCCGTTGCGTAAGTTGTCTCTATATCATTTTGCTGTAAGGCACCTCCTTCTTTAGCAAGTCTATCTGCCTCTTCATTTCCTGGTATGTTGCAATGGGCTGGTATCCACTGGATAGTGCACTTCTTGAAGCATTCGGCCAGTCTTTCAAGGGAGATTATCAGATCTTTCAATCCTTTAGTTTGGTGGCTCTTCAGCGCTGATATTATTGAGAGGGCATCTGAAAAGATTACTATCTGTTTTTCTGCCTGTGCTTTGCATTCAATAAGAGTTTCAGCTGCCTGTTTCAGGGCTTCTGCTTCAGCACAGAAGTTGTTGCAGTATTTTCCAGTGGCAATTGCCATAGAGTGAATTCTATTCTTTAATTTTATGAGGATGCCGGCACCCCCATTTTCAACTGCATTTGTTGCCGAACCATCAGTATATGCATGTGTCCAAAGCTTCGCTGGAAATCTTTGGTCAATATACCACTGTGGAAAATAAGATGCTTTCCTGAGTTAAAATCTGATATTCCAGGCATTGAAGGTTTCTATACATATATTTCCCATATCATGTCACAGATAACAAAATAAATAAGAAAATGACCTTCATATTTATTTTTCGCATATGAATATTTTGAAAATCTCTCTAAATCCTTGATTATCTTTGAATCTTCCAGCCACACCCTCCAACCTCTTACGTCACACCATTTTGGAACCTCTGCATTAAACAGTCAGCATTTTATTATGAAATGAACAGATTTAAATTGTTACATGATTACTGTTGTGTTTTCTTATTTATCTGTCTTTGTAGCTTGTAGGTAATCTTAATGTTAAAACTGTACTTTGATGGTATATAATCATTTCTGTTGTTCAAGAAGATCTGGCCTCCATCTTTCCATAAATTTGATAACTGTTTTGGTTTTATCACAAGATAGGTCTTTTTTAGCTCTGTGAAAAATTATCATAATAAGTAAAGCTTTGAGGTGTACAAAAAAACAACAGTGTAGGATTGTTTCTGTGTTGATTTTCCAGAAGAATACTAAAAAATGTTGTTTAAGGAAGCATAAAAGCACTCGTAGAATGGGAAGCAATGGGACCCAGTAAAAAAACAGCAACATTGAAAACAGCCAAAAATAAAATAAAGATGAACTTTATCAAATGTGATGCTGACCACATCACCCCTAGTGTGCCGATGGTCACGAAAATATGGGCCTAACACCATATTCCCAATATGCCTCAATAGGCGTGTAGCGGGATCCTTTATACTTTACGTTATCAAATGTTATGCACCAAGAAGAATTTTATAGCAGACTATAAAACATCATGGATAGATATATGTCGCATAGAGATTTATGATCAATAAATTTTCTATATTCTTTTCTTTTTCTACCCGTGTCCTCTACTTTATTATCGCTCTGTTATCCTTTTCCTGTTTTTTCGCATTCGTTCGTTTGCGACAAAATATATTTCCCATTCTGACTTTGCCGTTTCTTTTCTCATGTTAGAACGCATTTTATTGCATCATGTGTCAGTCCCCGGGATGTGAGCGTATAGTGTGATATTTCGTCTAGTCAGACATGATGGCAGACATATCGTCTACATTTTCACCTGACACAGTGTTTCTTTGGCTGAGTTCTCGGCGTTAGGTGTGAGTAGGCGCCAATCTGCTGCGCTCAGAAATGAGAGTAGTCGGGTGAGGCGTTAAGACGCGTATTGACAGGTGATGGCAGTTAGGGCCTGCGTCTAGTATGTGAAGTGTTAAGAGATGAGAAGGGGAGGCTATTTCGGATTTGCGAAATAACGTGGGATCCTTTGTCTGTTTAAGATATATCTACCCGAGAGAGTTTTAGACTAGTCATTCATACTCCTAAATCTGCAGTAGACAGATCACTCGTGCTAGAAAATATCTTGTATATTGCAAAGTTCTGAGTTTCTTGGCAACATTTTGCCGAGTTCTAGACTACCATTATATTGAAGGATTCTAGTTCGTGATATTAATCTGTAGTTCTGTGTGGAGGTAAATATTTAATATCTATTGTGTTGAGTGATCTAGTGATAAATCACTTATTTTCATTTTACTAGTTAGATTTCTGTGCAGAAGAAATTAATATTAAGTCTGTTATATTCGCTAGTCAACATGTTACAGTGGAAAGCAGAATATATTATAATTTCTAGCTTAAACTCATGCAGCTGTAAATGAATTAAATTAAACTGCGAATAATCAGTCGAGAATATTTTAACTAACTTATAACTGCACTGATTCATCATTGAGTATTGACGAAATACGTATGTATTTCTAATTCATGATGACTGATTTTGTGAATATAACTTATTTCACAGGAGATTTAAATGATAAGACAAGCTCTACGCTTGCAGTTTGTAATGTAAGTTATAACCGAGGGAATAGTATGTATAAGTATTTTATATGTTGTTTTCTCTTTATTCGGTGAAACTGGGGTGACCCAACTTTTGCCAGCGTTGAGTACTGAGTAGTATCTGTGAAGAACATAAACATTTTATTCTTAAAGACTTGGGTGTATAAAGTAAAACCTGTCTGGCATTGCATTGGCATCCAGAACGACAGAGTACCCATTCCATAAACTTTAAGATTTAAATAGAGTAACGGGCCTATCGCGCCAGATTTAATTCTTCCTGAGAGAAACCTCAAGTACATTTCAGCCCTTGTGGCAAGTAAAATATTTCAATCAATAAACATTCCGACGGAGTTGTGACTAGTATGTGGTGTGACCAAATAAAATCCTATACTGAGAGAAGGCAGTTACCTGATATTCCTAGTTACTAGAAATCTAAGCTATTGACACTTTGCTCGCTGTTAACGTTCGTGCCTGGACAATTTTAATGTGACAGAACCAGATATCCCTAAATAAGAAATACCAAGGAAACGTTCCCTGAAGAAGCGAATTCAACCTATCTTTTTGGAGCTGGGGTTCCCTTGGGCAATGTCTAACCCTGGAGATTCTGTATGTGCATGTCCTAAAAATTGTTTGTCCAGAAGTTGCTACCAAAGCTGTAAGTATGAACGAAAGCTAGTGATCACGGCTGACTGAATAGAGTGAATGCAGGACTGAGCGATTCTTTTATTATTGTATTTTGGCACCCTTTTTTTTGCTGTCTTAAATTTCTTTATGCAAGTGTTGTTGCTAACAATATTTTTCCTTAGGATAGATCAGAGTATCCAAGTCTGTTCATACCTGAAAAGGGAAATCTTAGACTAAATCATATGTATCCGTGACTCTTTGGGGCTATCACTTTTCTTCTAACAGGACTGTGGGCTATACGTCGAGGGAAAGGATCATACCAATAGGTCTATCATTCTTGTAGCAATTCATTGACTTTATGACTATTTGTATATGTTCGATGTAATTTTATATGTTGTGATGGAAGTCTATTATGATAATTAAACTTCACATAAACTTAATCAGTGTGTTGGTCAGCTCGTTCCAAATTATCTATATTTTCATTGTCATAGGTTCACGTCTGTGTGTCTATTGTAGTCACTTATGTGTGTGTGTATGGGAGGTATATATATACTACTATATATTATATTAGATTTGTTTGACTAATCTAACTCTGTTGTAGATGATAGGCTGACCGAGAGAAGCTTCTCGAGTGTCAGAGACAGAATCTAATATATTTCCTCCATCTCACCCGTGAAATCTATTTCTATTTGTTCACCTCCCACTGAGCTATCACTTATGTCTATGTCTATTCAGAAGGGACCAAACTAAGTCTTAATCACCTATCACAAATCTAAGACAATATAGAGGAAAACATCACAATTTTGATGGACAACCTAAATGCAGAAAAAGGAACAGACAACAGTGGCTTATGAAAAAACACTGACTTTGGACAATAAATGAAAATGGAGAACTATTTACAAACTTCTGTGTTTCAAATCAACTGGTTTCAACATAAATAATTTTTAAAAGCAACATGGACATCACCAGACCACAGAACAGAAAATCAGATTGATCATATATGTATAAACAAGAAGTTTAGATCATCATTGCATGATGTAAAGGTGCTTAGAGGAGCATATGTGGCATCAGATTACCATCTTGTTAGCTAAAATAAAGGTGAACCTCAAAAGAAATACAACACATAGCTACAGACAACACTTTAAAGTGGGATATCTAAGAAGTCAAGATACAAGAGACAAATTAACAGATACAGTATCTAACAAATACCAATGCTTCAACAGCTGAAAGATGTATCAAATACAGAACAACAAACACGTGACCTCATCAAAGACAAGAATGGACAATTGATTTGCAGTATATAAGAGCAAATGAAAAAGGTGAACAGAACATTTTGAGTAACTTCTTAACAAACCAGCTGCACAAAATCCCCCAGACATCCATCAAGCATATGACGAGCTACAAGTCACCTGTAAAGGACCAACTAAGGAAGAAATAAAGAATGCCATAAAGCTTCTAAAAGATGGAAAAGCTGCTGGTCCAGATGGCATCCCAGCAGAGGCCATCAAAGCAGATATTGACACCTCTACAGAAATATACAAATTACTTAGAAAAGTCTGGGAGAAAGAAGAAATACCGGCAGAATGGAAGAATGGATGTCTGGTCAAATTTCCTGTGAAGGAAGATTTACAAAACTGCAGTAATTACAGAGGAATAATATTGCTGTCAGTGCCAGAAAAAAATATTAAACCAGATCATCCTGAAGAGATTAACTTACTTACTTACTTAGTCGTTCCCCTTCTACCGTGAGGTGTAGAGGTTTGGAAGAGAGAGCACCAGGCTATCCTATCGGCTGTCTTCCTCCTGGCCTAGTTCCATTCTAGTCCCTCGAGAGATTAAAAGAGTGCATAAATTGACAACAGAGAGATAAACAAACAGGGTTTTGACAAAACAGATACTGTACAGACCATATAGTCACACTGAGAATAATAGTTGAACAAAGTTTAAAAGAATTTAGATTTGAGCTCACATCATTACATTGATTTGTGAACTATGAAAAAGCATTTGACAGTATTGGCAGAGAATCACTTTGGAAACTAATGGGACATTCCGGAGTCCCCCGAAGATCATTAATTTAATATAAAAAAAACGTAAAGACATGACATGCAAAACTCTTCGTGAAAGGCAACATAAAGAACCATTTGATATTTAAGAAGTTGAATGTGAAAATGATACCTCTTGTCACCATTTCTTTTCTTTTGTGCTGTATATTGGGAAATCAATCAATCAGTACCCTTTAGCACCCAAGGAGCAAAGGCCTTCAACAAACACATGCCAAGTCTTCCTGTCCTGTGTCATCTGCTCTAGTTCTTTCCATGTTTTCCTCATCATTTTCACCTCTGTATCCAGTTCTCTTCTCCATGTGTTTTTTGGTCTACCTCTGTCTCTCTTTCCCTATGGATTCCAGAACAAGGACTGCCTTGTAATGCTATCAACAGGTTTTCTCAATGTGTGTCCTATCCATCGCAAGTGTCTTTCAGTCCTTCTGTTCTACGCAAGCATCCGTTTATAAAAGTCTGTAGCTTTTTGGTTGTTTTTTTTTGTTGCTCTCCATGTCTCAGAGCCATACAATAGGACTGACTTCACATTTGAGTTGAAAATTCTTATTTTCGTGTTGGACTTTATTTCTCTTGTTCTCCTCATGTTTCCTTGAGCTGATGGCATGATATAGGAGAACATGGGAGGACCTTGAGCTGATGGCATTATATAGGAGGACATGAGAGGACCTTGAACTGATGGCATGATATAGGACATGGGAGGACCTTGAGCTGATGGCATGATATGGGAGGACCTTGAGCTGATGGCATGACATGGGAGGACCTTGAGCTGATGGCATGATATAGGAGGACATGGGAGGAGCTGATGGCATGCTATAGGTGGACATGGGAGGAGCTGATGGTATGATATAGATGGGCATGGGAGGAGCTGATGGCATGATATAGGTGGACATGGGAGGAGCTGATGGCATGATATAGGTAGACATAGACATGGGAGTAGCTGATAGCATGCTATAGATGGACATGTGAAAAGTTGATAGCATTATATAGATGGACATGGGAGGAGCTGATGGCATGATATAGATGGACATGGGAGGAGCTGATGGCATGATATAGATGACATGGGAAGAGCTGATGGCATGATATAGATGGACATGGGAGGAGCTGATGGCATGATATAGATGGACATGGGAGGAGCTGATGGCATGATATAGATGGACATGGGAGGAGCTGATGGCATGCTATAGGAGGACCTTGAGCTGATTGCATGCTGTAGGTGGACATGGACATAGGAGGAGCTGATGGCATGATATAGGAGAACATGGGAGGACCTTGAGCTGATGGCATGATATAGGAGGACATGGGAGGACCTTGAGCTGATGGCATGATATAGGACATGGGAGGACCTTGAGCTGATGGCATGATATAGGAGAACATAGGAGGACCTTGAGCTGATGGCATGATATAGATCAGTGTTTCTCAACGGGGGCGGTACCGCCCCCTGGGGGGCATTTTCAAGATGTCTGGGGGCTTTCTGATGGGTTGCAACGATTTGGGGTCACTACTTCCATTCAGGGGTGCGTTGTGTACATTTTTACAAGAATCAATATGAAACAATTACAAAGAAATTCCCCTTGGCATAGCTTGTAACACGATAGTTTTTATTTGCCCTGCGTCCCATGGAGTGTTTGAAGGATTCCAAACGCAAAATGTTAGTACCTGGGATGTTACCATTGTCAGGAGACAGTAGGCGGAGATTTATGTCCCTTCAACACTCGAAACATTTGTTAGCCTCTCGTCACAACCAAGCTAACCTTACATAAGGAGAGGCTTAAATATTCAGATTTGAAAATATATATGCAGTCATTTAGGCGCTATTAAAATGATATGATTATGATAGTTATAGAGTTGTAAGAACTAATTTTATATCTTTTGCTCCGCCAATTTGTAATTCAAGGATAATGAACTTGTGGTGTATATAATTCCGTACTTAAACACATATTTAATATAACTATGCTTTTATAAATGTGCTTTCTCTTCTTCTTTATATTATAAGGCAAGATAACTCATTTACTGCATTGCTTTTTTAAAAGTATGGTGGAATATATGTATATGTTTGTGTATACACGATAAAGGGGGTGTTAAAAGGGTGGGGGGCTTTTTAAAATATTAGTTGTCAAAAGGGGACGTTGCTACTATTAAGGTTGAGAAACACTGATATAGATGATCACACCTCATGTATACTCGTGCACCCAGGAAGCTGACCGACTAGCTTTAAGAGCACCCATAGTGGAGACATTGGATGTGAATGAAGGAGAGATAATAAGGACAGTTAATGATCAAATGTTAGAGAATGACATTACAATAGATGAGTCAACAAGACTAAGATTGCTGGAATTTGGCATCAGACAGTAAGGCTAACAGGGATGAACCTATGAGAGGATACCTGTATCTGTTAGGGTAATTAACCCTCATTGACTCTTGAAATCATCCACACACTTCCAGGGATTCTACCTGTGGTGAAACATGTTGAGAACCCAGCATTACACACTAAGTTTGGGTGAATCACTTGAGCCCCAGACGTAACTCTGGCTTTTGCCTGGTTGGCTGCATGCAGGAGGATTGTACTATGATGATAGGTAGAGGGAGCTGAGGAATGGCTCTGTGTAGGATGTGACTAGTCCTTGGGAGAGTCCAGAACCAGAGCACAGTATTTTAGCTCTGCATATTTGGAGAACCCCCTTGGATGGCGGGGAATGCTCAGTATGTTAGTCAGTCACGCTTCTTCCTTCTAGCTTGGGACCAGATGTGATGACCCTTTAAATGCAAGCCAAGCTGGAAAAACTGGAACTCATGACTTCAACTCAACATGTTTTGGAATGGCAGAAAAGCCACAGGAAAAGCTTAGATCTACAGTGTAGATAATACCAAGGAGTCTTCAACTTGGCATTGGCTGCAAAAGAGTGAGAAGCTCAGCAGCCCTAGTTAAACAACAACGATATGGAAAGGGTGTACTGTGCAATTTAGCTTCCAAAAATTCACCACAAAAAGATTATGCTTTATTGTAATGGGTGTGCAATTTAGTTTTCACGGTGCAGTGTGCGCGTCTTTCCCCCCAAAAGGTGGCTGGTAATGCATTATGTACATGTGTCATTTTGTTTGTATATATATATAAACCAGACCATTACATTCCTTGTAAAAAGGTGCCCCTGTTAGACCCCTCTAGATAGTCCCCCCCCCCCCCCCCCCCCCCCCCCCCCCCCCCCCCCCCCCCCCCCCCCCCCCCCCCCCTCCTCCCCCCCCCCCCCCCCCCCTCCCCCCCCCCCCCCCCCCACCCCCCCCCCCCCCCACCCCCCCCCCCGCCCCCCCCACCCCCCCCCCCCCCCCCCCCCCTCCCCCCACCCCCCCCCCCCCCCCCCCCCCCCCCCACCACCCCCACCCCCCCCCCCCCACACCCCCCCCACCCCGCCCCCACACGCCCCACCCACCCTCCCCCCCCCCCCCCCCCCCCCCACCCCCACCCCCCACCACCCCCCCCCCCCCCCCCCCCCCCCCCCCACCCCCCCCCCCCCCCCCCCCCCCCCCCACCCCCCCCCCCCCCCCCCCCCCCCCCCCCCCCCCCCCCCCCCCCCCCCCCCCACCACCCTCCCCCCCCCCACCCCCCCCCCCCACCCCACCCCCACCCCCCCCCTTCAATTTCTATAGTGGACAAACAGAAGACAGAAACACTTTCAAATATATACATATAAGGATTTATTTACTGGATGTTTTAAATTAACACCTAGAAAAAATGTGGCATCCATTTTGCAGCTAGATAAAACCTGAAATCCACTCATAAAGTGAGTTAAAGGTTGATTATGACATTACTTTACGTATACATCACCTTTACTGCCATATTTCAGTGTCCTGCCATGTTCTATTACTCTTGTTTTCTCAGGTTTCAAGAAATGTTGATAAAGAGTCTGCATTCAGTGATGAAAAAATAAAATTGGAGCCAGATTGTGAAGTTAGTGCTTTTTATTTGCTAATAATCATCATTATAACCCTCCACTCCCAAAGGAGCATAGGCCTTCAACAAACACATGCCAAGTCCTCCTGTCACGTGCCATCATCTCAAGTTCTTTCCATGTTCTCCTCATCATTTTCACCTCTGTTTCCAACTCTCTTCTCCATGTACTTCTTGGTCTTCCTCTGCCTCTCTTGCCCTGGGGGTTCCAGAACAAGGACTGCCTTGTAATGCTATCAACAGGTTTCCTCAGTGTGTGTCCTATCCATCGCCATCGTCTTCTTCTCATTTCTTGTTCCACTGGCACTTGTCTAGTTCTTGTCATCAGTTCCACGTTGGTAACCTTGCCATACCATTTTAATCCCTCTATTCTACGCAAGCACCCATTTATGAAAGTCTGTAGCTTTTTGGTTGTTGTCTTTGTTGTTCTCCATGTCTCTGAGCCATACAATAGGACTGACTTCACATTTGAGTTGAAGATTCTTATTTTCGTGTTGGATCCTATTTCTCTTGATCTCCATATATTTCCCAATGCAATGAAAGCTCCTCTTGCCTTTTGTATTCTTATTTTGATATCGCTGTCTGTCCCTCCAACTTTGTCTATATTACTGCCAAGATATGTGTATGATTCTACATCTTGTATTGGTGTTTCTTCAAGTTCAACCCTGTTATCATTACCTGCATTTATTCACATTATTTTTGTCTTTTCCCTGTGTTTGCTAATAATATTAGTCAATAATTCAAATATCACTGTACAGACATCTTAAATCAACTCAACAGCATTGGTTGCTCAACAACCCCATTAAATGTACTTGAGTCAGTATTTGTTTGTTACCCCTGCATCTTGTGTTTGGTAAGCACTGTGCTGTGCGTTTATGACATGTTAATTAAGGTTGCAGATATTGCAGTAATATTTTTGTGGCCAAGTGTTGTGAAAATAGCTTATTATCATTTTAATTTATATGTTTGTAAACTAAAAGATCACAGTGACACACTTAGGCTCTGAAATTCTAGAAAAAGAAACTTGCCACTATTACTGTGTGCACCATAAACCTTGTGTTTCCTTGAACTGATGGAAGGCAATTGGAAACCACACTCTCATGATATAGTCTTTTTTTTTTTTTTTTTAATAACATTTTGCCTTGTTTTGGCGAGGCGCATCCCATTCAACCTAGTCGGTTATATTATGGTGCATGTCCAAATATAAAAGACCTTGAGGTCTGGATATGATATGGTCTTAATAGCTTACTTACTTACTTAGTCGTTCCCCTTCTACCGTGAGGTGTAGAGGTTTGGAAGAGAGAGCGCCATACTATCCTATCGGCTGTCTTCCTCCTGGCCTGGTTCCATTCTAGTCCTCGATCCTTCAAAGATTGTCTAATGTTGTCCTCCCAGCAAACTCTGGGTCGTCCTCGGGGTCTGGATCCTTGGCTCTTTGTTTCCCATGCTTGTCGTGGTATCCGATCTTCTCCCATTCTGCAGACATGGCCAAACCATCTTAATTGGGACTGGTCTTAATAGCAACAAGTATAAAAGAGTTACATAAAATGATTCAAGCAATAGTCATCGAAAGTAAAATTAAAGACCTTAGCCTAAATAGATCAACAGAACTAATGGTCATCTCAAAGAAAATGACTGAGAAAATGACCTCCTGAGTAGCTACTGTCAGAGTATGTGGGACAGATTTGAAATGTCAATAGATTTAAATACCTGGGCAAGTTAATAACATCAGATGGAGGATGCACTTTGGTGTTGAAGATCAGAATAGCCCAAGCAACAGCAGTTTCTTAAAATTGAGCTGTTTTATGTAACAAAACAAAACATTACAAGACAGTTTTTGTTCTGAAATCTATTGTGGTAAGAGAAATAGATGGTGACCATAGAAAACGTGGAGAGGAGAACTGGAAAAACCTTGAGCTGATGGCATGGATGTAACAAATCTTTGTCAGTGGAGAACAGGAGTTCTTTGGTAGAATATACAGCCTATTCTGTCATATGGAAGCAAGTCATGGATAATCTGTAAATATGCAAGAAAAGTTCCAGGAGACCACATAGATATTAAAAGATGACAGTCCTTAAATAAAACTTAATTTTAGAATTAAGTAATCTATTTTCTTTGGGCATATCATGAGAAAGTGAAAGCTGGAGTTTATTGCCACAAGAGGAAAGATTGAATGAAAAAGAGAGATAGAGCAAGACAAAGAGAGAAGATAATGTGCAATCACTATATTAAAAGACGTCAGAAACAGATTTATAAAACAGCAGTGTGGAAAAAAATTTGTGAAGAGACATGATCACTCGCGTAGTGGGCATGTTACTTGAAGATGTCTTTTTGAATTTTACATTGTCATGATTAGAGAACAGCATTACAAGAGGTAATCTGATTGTCAGAAATGAATTATCCATTAAATCTTTAGATTTTCTTTGATGGATATTTTGGAGGAGAGTGACAGATTTGATAAAAGAATAAAAGATGATATCTAAATGATATGATTTCAGTCTACAAGTTGAATGAACTGCCTCTCTGCGGATTTAGTCCACTAGAAACCTTAATTCAAAGAGAATTCTGGTGAAGCTAAACAGGATATTTTCTGGACGATAAATTCTTTCTCAAGAATCCTACTAAAGACTATGTAAAGTACATAAAGTTGAGAAAGAGATTTGGTGCCCAGCCCGCATTAAAAATATCCTGACCCAATAGTGTTAATTCAATTACAGCTCAGCCCCCAGGGTGAAGATTTAATTACTGAAAAAATATACAGCCCAACTCAATATTACAAGAATAAATGACAACAGACTCGGTTATGTTAAGTTTAAAAAAATGAAGATAGATTCTCACAACTATTAAATATTTACAAGTGAACAAAAAATTGTATGCTCCTATGTTTAGAAAAAAACAAACCCCCTATGATCATAATGTGGACCAGATACTTTTCTATGGTAGTTTTGCTGGTAGGTAAAATACTCATCTCTCCAAGGACTGTAGTAGCTGCTGAGATGATTTTTTTTCTTTGTTCTAACTCTCTTTATTTGGTCTGTACCAACACTTCAGGACCATTATGGCAAGTAATTCTATTAGGGTTTCAGAGGGTGGCAGGGGGCTGCTTCCTCTGTCTTGACTCAGGGCTCATTACCAACTGGGATGGATTAAGTCGGCCCTCCAGAACTCTGCTTATTGTTACTAAATAGACCCTGAACAGGACTCAGGTAGGGTCTTCCAGTAGGTCTCCTGGTAGGATAACCTGGTAGGATCGCTCAACTGAACTAAATGCTGTTTTTTTAGATGGACATTGCCCCTCAGTATTGCTTGGAGCAATAATGTCCAGGCAGCTAGGCTGCAAGCGAGAGAATGGTGCTTAAATTGTTCTTCCTGGCCAAACTGTTACAGCAGCACACCCCATTTTGCTACATGTCTGTTTCCAGCAAAGTTTGTTGGCAGGGGTGGGAACTGCTTTATCTCTTCTTTCAGGCCCCATTAATTTCATCCATTTCCTGATGGTGGGACCAGAAAGATGTCATTTGACCTCTGGTGCATCAGTAACATTGCTTTCATGGTTGACTATATGTGGGTCAAAAGTTCACTGGGAAAGAAACGGAGAGAAGCTTTGCCAGGTCATAAAACTGAACAAAGCAAGAGTTATACTGTTGAAGATAATGAGAGAACTAATTTTTTTGAAAATGGTAGATTTTCTAGAAATAAGAGAGGAATGAGTGACTAGGTATGAGAAAAGAAAAAGAAGAGAAAAGTAGGTGATTTCACTACGTAACATACAGCTACCAGTTTTTACCACTGTTATGTTTTGTTTCCTAGATGAACCACAACCCACACAAACGTTATTTTTCATACACTAGTTTAGTCAGGCTGTGCCAGTTTTCAAGCTCACCAACAGAGATAATCATTCTTTGTTCCCTGTCAGACTAATGATGGTCATAACTGCACTGAAGACTTCACTGCTCATACTCAGGTGGATGACAGTCTAGACACAGAAATGCTTGGAAGTGTGAAAGTTGAACAACCTGGTTTAATTGGAGAAGATGAAGGTAACAAAATGTGTAAAACCCTCTGCTCTATGTTCTCAGTGTACTATTCATTTTTAGGAATCTTAAATTGGATGGTAATAAATATCTGCAAGATCAGAACATCTTTTTTAAGAAACCCTTTGATTGTGATAATGAAGCTACATGTGAACATATTGCTCATATTGTTATTGTGGTTCAGAATTTACATCTTTGCATTCCAGGCAAACCTATAGGAACTCAGTCTCCCTTAGCAAATATAAAAGGCTGTGAATGCTGATTGTTTCTGTAGCATGCTGATTGTATACATGCCTGACCTATCCTCTCATGCCTCCATCCCTGCTAGTTTTATGTTTGATGCTAAAATCCAACAGCCTGAGCCATACTTGATTCATCTAATGCAGTGTTGTTCTCTAACATTTCTCTTTTCGCTCTATGTGAGGCATGGAATAATGACTGCATCTGGTCCTCTTACAGGAAGCCTGCACCAAAGCATTTCAGTGCTCCTGCAGTAGTGTTTATTTGAAGCAGTTTGTTTTACATGGAGGGGAATTTCATATTAGTCATGGCTTATGAGTACAGGTAGAAGCAGGATGCTGCTAAATTCCAGCATCTGGATGTTCCCATAAAAATTGAATGCTCTTGATTGCACATACATTCTGCAGAAAGAGCATGCCAGTGTGACGCCTGCACAAAAATATTGTCAAACCACTAATAAGGGTTTTACCACTGTCCGTGCTGGATTTAACTTAAACAAACAATGACTCGTGGACACTAGAGGACCACACGACCAATGGCTGACACAAGAAAATAAGGCTTCTAACCAGCTAATGTCCCTTTATTATCAACATCACAACTTAGCCACGAACAGTCATAATCAAATGCAAAATATATATATATACGCTGCCACTGCGAGTTAATATACAATATCAATATACAAGTATAGGCAGTATGACAACCTACTGCTACGGTGAACATCGCTCACCCGAGCAGCAAGAAACATTGTTATATCAAACTGACAACTACCAAAAATATATCGCTCGTACTTACGAGAAAAGCCTCAGCTTACAAAATCACCACTGAGAGGATAAACTACCTCTCTGGAATAATAACACCAGGACAAGACTCTAATGGCAAGCACTGTATCACAATATTCCACACCAGATTAACAGCATACAAGCTGGCATAGAAGCGTCCATACAAGACGGTAGTCGAACGATGAATAATCTTGGCGCTGAAATCCCTCGGCGCTCATATTTCCCGCTGGTCACATGACCCCAATCGCTTGTCTATTTTCGCCAGCCCGTTCGGCAGCTTCCGAACAAGCCGCTAATTGCACGGCCAAAATAGCACTGTGACAGATATTTATTACAATTTTAGATTAAAGTATTAAAGAAGATTTAAGAAAAATAAAGAATTTGACAGATTATCATTAGGTGGTGCAAAAAATTGAATGGTGTTCATTTTTATTTTATTTTTGACAGTTTTGAATAATGCTGATATTACTCTGAGTTCTGTTGCTTCCCATTCTATAACTGCCCTCTATGCCTCCTTTGAAGGTACTAGAATCACAACTTCAAACTGAGGTGCACTTTCCTCTGCGTGTCCCAAAGATAGCACAATATCTTCTGTGATCTGTTTCTCTTTTCCTACATCTTTGTTTTGTACAGTCCCAAGATCTCACTTCAGTAGTTCTCATTTCTGCTACCATTTGTTCAGTTCTTCCATGTTTGTAAAATGTAAACTGTTTTAGGTACTCAGTCTGAAAGTTCTGCTAGGTGGAAGAAGGTGAGTCAGCAGTCCAGACTCCATTTTAGGCTTTCTTTATACCACTTCATCATCCTCCTTAACTTGCTAACGCTGTTGAAGTTTTTGTGTTTTAAGTCTGTGCAGGGTGGGGTGGCTGGCTCCTTGCAAACCCTTCTTTCTACCTCTTATGAAACGCCTGGTATGTTACATTGTTACTCACCTTTACAGCTCTTTGGGCCCTAGCAAAACAAGGAAGCTACCTAAATTTCAGACACTCCTGAAGCAGTGAGAAAATTTACATGTGATATAGCGATCTTAGTCTTTGTCAGTTTCTTCACATTACTTATGCTTATGTCATTGATAAGTAGATGACAGATGTCTGGCACATCTTGATTATATGAAAAAAGAATAAAACTTTACTAGTTGAGATTGGAAAAAAAAAACTGAATACTTCTTTCGTCTCGCTCTTTCTGGAAAATGGGTTACCACTTGGCTGCCATGAAAGAAGCTTGTGCTAATGTGCTCTTGCAAGGGGTTATTTCTGAATCAGTTCCTTTACATGATGAAGTTGCTACCCCATGCACAACCTGACCTTAGTCACATCATGCTAACATGTACATAGGTCACAGATTTCATAGACAACAATTGTTTAAGTATCCTTTTTAAGTTCCAGTCACCAAGTTTGTCAGACTGGAAATATATTTGGAGAAGTAAAACTGATATAGCAGTCAGTTGTGAAAGACTATAGACTATGGTTCTCTAAGGAAATGAAAAAACTAAAACAGCAAATAGTTGTGAAATACTATAGACTATGGTTCTCTAAGGAAACCAAAAAAAAAATGAAATAGCAGTCAGTTGTGAAAGACTAAAGACCTTGGTTCTCTAAGAAAACAAAAATAACTGACATGGCAGTCAGTTGTGAAAGACTATATTATTTGTTAGTACCATGGTTGAAAATACTGAAAAATGTATTAAGTCTCAGTGTCCTTGTTTATCAGTCTCAGATCTTGCACTGTTTTGTCAGAGTATAACATGAATAAGTCATATGTAGCTGGTCTCTGGGCAGACGTAGAAAGGATAGGACTAATGCTATCCCAGGCATATCATAAGAGGCAACAAAATAGCTTGTACATAGTGATGGCAACTTCATCGTTTAAAACTACCACTGCATGAATGCTTTGATGCAGGATTCCTTCAAAGGAACTGGCTGCAGTGGAAGCTAAATGCTTCATAAAGGGAACAAAAGCAGAAGTTGACATGAATAATAGAAATTCTGACACATAAGAGACACTATACATTCATATATTTGTAAACAAATAAAACAATATTGAGTCAGTTTTACAAATTAACGGTTCACAGGAAATATGGGACATTTCGGGTTTCACCCTTCGTCAGCTACAGTTACAAACAGGCAACAAGGACAAGAAATATAGACATAAAGGAAGAATTCTATAGACACTGCAAACACGTAATATATATTAACAAAGATGAAGAGCAATAATAAAGCAAGGAAACATAGATTTCCATGAGCGAGCTCAAGAGATGCTCGAGTTTTTTCAAGGACATTCTCGTACACAGCTGTTTGATGAATACTAGCCCTCCATATTTTGGTACACAGTCTTGCCACAACCCAAGATGTCATACGTGTGCGCATGTGATCCAGACTCCGACTATTTCATTTCCGAAGGGCAATTTTATTATTAGAGTCATTTACATGTGAATCTAGGAATTTTATTTATGCCATTATCTGTAAAAGATGCAACATTACCTATATTGGTGAAACTGGCAGATGTTTGGCAGATAGATTCCTCTAACACTTAAATGACATTTATCATGGCCCTTCATTTCAATAGCCCAGACCATTCCGGTAACATCCAGGTAACCAGTTTACACTCCTGCTTTTTTTATATCCGTAGTCGATTTTTTCTAGAGAATCATCTCATTTTCTAAATGGGTTGCCTTTCTCCTAATGGTCTAAATGTCCAAGATCATTTTGCTTGACTATGTTATTCATTGGCTTTCCTCTGTTTCAGACTTCTTTATTTTATCTATCGCTTTTTTTCACGACCTTTCTTTTATGTAGTTTTGTGTTTCCATTTACGTATTTTTGTAACGTCACTTTTATTCATCGCTGTTTGATCCCATAGGGACTATTGTTCATTACTTGCCAGATTCTTTCAGCGGAGAGTTTTATTGCAGGACTTCTTGTTTTTTAATTCCATTTTCTGCTTCTGATTTTCGTTGATTGTTGAATTTCTTGTATTGATTAACTCTTTTCGGTTGTGTAGTTTCCTTGCTTTATTGGGGGTTGGAGTGACTAAGAGGTATGGCATCCGCCTCGAGTTCTAGAAGTACTGGGTTCGATTCTCAGTTGAGGGAAAATAATTTATGGAAAAAAATTTTCACAACCAGTGGTCCTAATGATGTCATCCCCCCCCCCCCCCCCCCGGTCATCTGGGTAGTGAGATTGGGTGCCTAGCCTGCTCGGATAAGGGCAAAAATACAGGAGGTCCCATGTGCAGGTTACGCACATTAAAAATCCCACAGCAGTTGGAAATCGTAAAGAGTAGGCCTATCAGGCCACTGCCCTGGTAAAATTAAAAAATTAGAAACCTACCCACAACAAAAATATTTATAGAGTGTGTGATTCCTATATACATACATTGGGATTCTTGCCTGTGCTACGGAGTTTGTGCACTGTGCTGAGATCCTCCTTGTGTGATCTAAGGGAGAAGATTGGAGCACTGATGGAGTTGTCCGTGTGTATTGAAGATAGTCCTTAAACCAAACAAACCAAACCTTGCTTTATTATTGCTCTTCATCTGTGTTAATATATATTATGTGTTTGCAGTGTCTATAGAATTTTTCTTTAACACGTCTATATTTCTTGCCCGTGTTGCCTGTTTGTAACTGGCTGACGAAGGGTGAAACCCAAAACATCTCGTGTTTCCCGTGTACTGTTAATTTGTAAAATTGATACAATACCGTTTTATTTGTTTATATATATATATATATATATATATATATATATATATATATTATATATATATATATATATTTCCTTACCAGTTTTACAGCAGCCCCTTAATTTATTTACTTACACTATACATTCAGTTTGACGTAAGAAACAAAGTGAAGAACTTTTACTCCAGCACCATTCAGCAGATGGTCACTCTGAGAAGTCAGCTTTGGTTTAGGCTTTAGATACTTATACCTAGCTTAAGGGAAGTCTATAAAGCTTTAATTCCCACCCCACACCCACTTTACTGCAGTATCTGCCATTGGATTACATTTGCCTTTCTTTAAATATTCACTTAGCTATTACTACACTTTTTTTTATATACAGTGCAAAAGCAACTATGGGTACAAACAGGTGGTTAGTTAGAGTTATCTGTGCATAACACACAAGATTTCTGCAGCGCAATAATGTCATTGCCTTCTACTTTATCTGCTCTGAAATAACGACATGACTTTGTTCGTAAAGTTGGCAGTCTGTCTCTGATTGTGATAACGTTCTTGGCAGTTGTCCTTTATTCCCTGAGTCTGATCATTCACAAGTCAAACAATTATTATCATTGTATAGCCTGTTTTCTAAAAAATTATGCCCAGCCACATATATTTAAAACGTGGTCTTCAAAGGAGGTAAAGATGAAACTTCTGCTCAAGCTAATCCAAATTTAAGTGACAAATTACCTAAACTTATCTGAAAATTCTAATTGACAGAAATTGACATAAATGACAAAGCCGAAGAAGATAAATGGCTGGGACTTGCAGAATTGCTTCAAGTTAAGCGAAAATCAACTCAAGCAAGTTCGGCTTAAGTGGACTCCATTGTATATGCTCTCTCTCTCTCCCTCCCTCCCTCTCTACCTCCCCCCCCCAATTCTTTCTCTCTTTGAACCTGTCAAAGCAGTCAGTGGCCATCACACCTGGAGGGTCCTGTAGGGCAGCAACAAACTAACTGCTTCCACTTTGTTCGGTCGGCGGCCATGCTTCATACAGTGCCCCAACTCTGACTCGTTCCTCGCATCTCGACCGCCACAGTTCTCCGCCAAGTTGTTTTTGGTCGGCCTCTCTTTCGCTTTCCTTCGGGGTCCATTGCATAGCTGTTCTTGTAATGGCATCAGGATCCCTTCTGAGGACGTTACCGACCCAACTCCAGCGTCTGCCAGCTATGATGGTGTGCATATCCTCTTGGTTACTCCGAATAAGTAGTTCTTGGTTGGTGATGGTATTTAGCCCCCCAACATTTGAGAGAGAAATTCATGTAGCCTGACCTCTCTTCCATTCTTCAAATTTGGATATTTACAAATACAGTAGAAAATGGTGCAAGTTAGTACATATGCGTACTTAAAGCTTTTAAAATGGTATACAGTTTCAGATGTACTACCTGAAACAGCATGCAAGACAAAGTGTACTAGTGTTGCACCATTAACAGATGACAATTCTGTGCCAAGAAAAACTGCAAATATTGTGTCTGTGGACTGCACCTCCTATCTTGAAAGTACAGCTGATGTTTCTGATACCCAGAATGATTACAAAGTGACAATACAAAATGGAGTAGGGTCAGATGACTTAATTTTAATGCATGAGATAAATGCTCACTATGATGAGGTAAGTGTGAGTAGTAGAGTAGTAAATAATGTAAATGTTTTGGAAATAACTGCTGGAGAAAAGCCTTACATATGTGATGTTTGTGGCAAAGGTTTTGCTATTTCTTCTGCATTACTAAGACACAAAAGAGTACATGTAAAACAGAAACATCACAAAAGTGATGTGTGTGCTTCAGAGTCTGATGATTGTAGGGCAGAGTTTGCCCACTGTGATAGCCTGAAAACAAGTAAGGAAATAAACATGTTACAGAAGCCGTATGTATGTGATATTAATAGTGTAGACTGTAGTAATCTGGAAAAGCATAAAAGAATACACAGAGGAGAGAAGCGTTACACATGTGATGTTTGTGGTGTAGGACTTACGCAGTGTGGTAGTCTGCATAAACACAAAAGAACACATACAGGAGAGAAACCTTACAAATGTGAGCTTTGTGGTGTAGGGTTTGCAAGTAGTAGTAATCTAAGAAAACACCAAAGAGTGCACACAGGAGAGAAGCCTTACACATGTGATATTTGTGGTATAGGTTGCACTAAACTGAAAGTGCATAAAAGAATACATACAGGAGAGAAACCTTACAAATGTGATGTTTGTGGTGTAGATTTTACACAGTCTAGTAATCTAAATAAACACAAAAAAATACATACAGGAGAGAAACCTTACAGCTGTAATATTTGTGGTATGCAATTTACATATTGTAGCCATCTAAAAAGACACAAAAGAATACATACAGGAGAGAAGCCTTACAAATGTGATGTTTGTGGTGCAGGCTTTACACAGTATAGTAATATGAATAAACACAAAAGAACACATACAGGAGAGAAGCCTTACAGATGTGATGTTTGTGGTTTAGGATTTAGACAGTCCAGTCATCTGGAGCAGCACAAACGAATTCATACAGGAGAAAAGCCTTACAAGTGTGCTGAATGTGGGGCAAGTTTTAAACAATGTGGTAACCTGAAAGTGCACAAAAGAATACATACAGGAGAAAAACCTTACAAGTATGATGTTTGTGGTGTTGGTTATACAGACCATAGTAGTGTGAAAATACATAAAAAAAGAATACATACAGGAGAGAAGCCTTACATGTGTGATGTTTGTGGTGTCGGATTTACACAGTGTAGTCATCTAAATCGACATAAAATTATACATACAGTGGAGAACCCTTACAAGTGTGATGTTTGTGGTGCATGTTTTGCTCAGAGTGGTAGTCTGAAAATACACTTAAGAAAACATACAGGAGAGAAGCCTTATAAGTGCAATATTTGTAGTCGAATGTTTACAGATTCTAGTAATCTGAAAACACATAAAAGAAAACATACAGGAGAGAAGCCTTACAAATGTATTGTTTGTGGTGTATTATTTATGCATTATAGTAATTTAAATAGACACAGAAAAATACATACAGGAGAGAAACCTTACAAATGTGATGTTTGTGGTGTAGGATTTTCGCAGTGCAGTAATTTGAATAAACACAAAAGAATACATACAAGAGAGAAGCCTTAACCATATAATGTTTGCGGTGTATGATTTACACAATGTAATCATCTGAATAGGCACAAAGTTACACATTCAGGAGAAAAGCCATAGTATAGTATAGTATATAATATAGCATTGTGTGGTATGGTATAGTATAGTATAGTATAGTATAGTGTGCTAAATGTGGGGAAGGTTTGACACAGTGTAGTCATATATAAACTCAGAAATACATCATGTTGGGAAACCTTACAAATGTGATGTTTGTGGTCTAATGTTTACACTGTGTAACAGTCTGAAAATGCATACAAGAATACATACAGGAGAGAAACCTTAAAGGTGTAGCTGTTTGGTTTACATAATGTAGAAATATGAATAATCATAAAAAAGTACATACTGCAGAAAGGCCTCACAAGTTTGATGTTTGTGGTGAAGGATTTTCTCATAGTGGTAATCTGAATAAACACAAAAGAAAACATACCACAGAGAACTCTTACACTATTGATTGTTTGGATGTTGGGTTTATGGAATGTGTTAATCTGAACATACACAAACACATGCAGAAGAAACGTCTCAAAAGTGTGCTGTTTAAAATATAATTTTTACATGATTCAGTCATCTGGAAATTATACCAAAATTGTTTGCATACATGAGAGAAGCCTTACAAGTGTAATATGTGAGGTATACTGTATTCAGTTTATGATGGTCTTTGAAATACTTCGAAAGTAAAGTCTTACTTACTTAGTCCCCTTCTACCGTGAGGTGTAGAGGTTTGGATGAGAGAGCGCCAGACTATCCTATCGGCTGTCTTCCTCCTGGCCTGGTTCCATTCTAGTCCTCGGTCCTTCAGAGATTGTCTAATGTTGTCCTCCCAGCAGACTCTGGGTCATCCTGGAGGTCTGGATCCCTGGCTCTTAGTTTCCCATGCTTGTCGTGGTAGCCGATCTTCTCCCATTCTGCATACATGGCCAGACCATCTTAGCTGGGACTGTTCTACTTGAGTCTGCAGGGGGTGGGATTTTAGGCCTTGACGTATCGTATGGTTGCGGACCATGTCTCTTGTTACTTCAACCACCTTCCTCAAATACCTCATTTCTGAGGTCAGGATCTTGCTTTTGTGGGTTGTAGTCATTGCCCATGACTCGCATCCATACGTCAAGACTGGGACATAGGTGGAGCGGTATACAGCCATCTTTGTTTTCTTACCAACTTCTCTCTTGCTGAGGAATCCTTGATTTATAGCCTGAAAAAGTCTCCCAGCTGCTGCTTTTCGAGTTGCCAACTCTTCTTTGATGCCTTCCTTCCGGTCTATAACAGCTCCGAGGTATTTAAAGTGGTCGACCTGCTCCAGGACCTGTTCTCCCAGCTTAATTTGATGCCTTCTTTCTTCTCGTGATATCACCATGGTTTTTGTTTTAGAGCTGCTTATGACCATCCCTCTCTTCTCCAGATCTTCCATCCAGACTTGCAGGTTGGATTGGAGATGTGCCTCTGATTTAGCAATAAGGGCAACATCATCAGCAAATGCCAGCTCTGAAATACAGACCTGTCTCATCTTCCAGTACCCCACTGAATACTTTCTTGTTCTCTCCTTACATACCTTGATGACATCGTCCATGAGGAGTATGAAAAGACAAGGTGACAGGATATCCCCTTGTCTTACACCAGTGGTGGTCCTGAACTCTTCTGACTTATGGTTTGCTGTCCTCACATAATTTCTGAAGGACTTGTAGAAGCTCTGTATAGCATGAATTAGAGGTGCTGGAATGTTCTTCCTTTGCCAAACAGTCCCAAAGTTTGCTCCAGGGGACCCTGTCAAACGCCTTTTCCAGATCTATGAAACAAAGATGGATCTCACTCTTATACTCAAGAGCCTTTTCACTCAGCTGTCTGATTGTGAAGATTAGGTCTTGAGTACTTCAGTTTGGTCAGAATCCACACTGGGCCTCTTCCAATTGAAGCTCAGCTAGGCGTCTCTGCTCTAGGATTCTAGAGTAGATTTTACCAGGGACTCTGAGAAGGGATATGCCTCTATGGTTTCCACATTGTCGGTTGTCACCCTTTTTGAAAATCGGTGTTATGATGGCAATCTCCCAATCCTTTGGTATGGTCTTGTTGCACCACGCTGCCTGTAGGATCCTTAAGAGTAATAGTTCACCTGCTGCTCCCATGTACTAGTAAAGTCATATAAGTGTAATGTTGTGTTTTGTGATTTTGAGTTTAAAACATTATTTTAATGTAAAAAAAAAACAGTGGAAAACATGAAGGAGAGAAATCATAAAAATTTTATGTCTATATTGTATCAGAAAATAAATACATTCATTTACTGTTTTGTATGAATAAAAAGTTAGGTCTGTCTTAACTCTGTTATTTTATTTGTGTGGCATTACGGTGATTGCATCTATGTTTTCCCTTGGTTTTTTTTTTCGGTGCATGTTAGAATGAGCATAATACTGATCCAACAGATATTTATTTACATAACATTAATTTCTTTTTTAATGTATTATAGTTCCATATAAATTCTGTGCTCACATCCTGTTAATGTTTGTTGTTTCAAATGAGTTTAGTTATGTTGAATCTCTTAATCCTATATTATGTATACATTTCCTTAATTGTGCTAAATATCTTAATTGATGTATTCATCATTGGAGGATGGGTAAATGTTAAACCTGATAATTCTCATGTGTTTTTAATGAATAAAAAGTTAGGACTGTCTAAACTCTATTATTTTATTTGTGTGTCATTATGGTGATTGCATCTGTGTTTTCCATGAGTTTTTTTTTATATTTATTTATTTTTTGAGCACCTTAGGGACACACTTGAGGTGTCAAAATCTATGGACAACATCTATCAATTCATGAACTTTGTGCCAGAAGTGTCAGTCACCCTGATAGAGTTGATTAGATTAATGAAGTATGACATGAACTCTTTAAAGAAGAAGGGAGAAATTAAGAGTAGATGACATTACAGTATGATGAAGAGGGATGTAGAGTCATTAACTTAAAAGTAGGAGTGAGAAGAAATTGTACCAGATAACTTTAAAGCAGGAATCAGAAGCGGTTAAAGTAAAATAAAGTAGATAACTTTAAAGTGCAAATGAGATGTTAGAGTAGCTGACTTTAAATTAGGAGTAAGAAGAGATTAGAATAGATAATTTTAAAGTATGAGGTGGATGAAATTAGGAGAGGACTCTCTGAATTAGGAGGGAGAAGAAATTAGAGCAGAAAACTTTCATATAAGAGGCAGTAGAAGCTGGATCAGATATCTTTAAGGTAGGAGGGAGACAAAATTAAAGTAGATAACTTTAAACCTGGAGGGAGAAGAAATTAGAGAAGAAAACTTTAAAGTTGGAGGCAGTAGAGGTTAGACATCTTTAAAGTAGAAGATATAAATTATAGTAGAAAACAGTAGGATGGAGAAGAAATTAGAGAAAATAACTTTATAGTAGGAGGGATAAGAAATTAGAGAAAATAACTTTATAGTAGGAGGTAGAAGAAATTAGAATAGAAAAGTTTAAAGTAGAGAGAAGAAGAAATTAAGATACTCTGAATGAAGAGGGAAAAGAAATTAGAGGAGTAAACATTAAAGTGGGGAGCAAAAGAAGATATATTAGATATCTTTAAGGTAGGAGCAAGAAGAAGCTGGAGTAGATAACTTTAAAGTAGGAAGCAGTAGAAGCTAGATTAAAAGTTAGTTGCTTATCCTTTACAGGACGTGGCAATCAACCCCAGCTTTTATTGGCTGTTTTGTGATTTTTCTAGGCAATTTTTTCATTCAGTAGTTTGCCATTGCTTTCTGAACGGTACGGCGCTTATACCATTGTTAAAAATCCACACAAAGCGATCTGCTACCAAACTGCCTGCAGCAGGTTTTGAACCTGGTATATCTGGATTATGAAACTGCGTTCATATCCATTAGGCCACAGTCGCCGACGAATCTAGATTAGGTAACTTAAAATGTTGGAAAGAGAATAAATTAGAGTAGATAATTGTGCATATATATGGGTTTGTTTGTATATCCTGTGATCTGATACTGCGGAATAAAGAATAGGATAAGTACATCCTACCAAGCATGTCAGAACAGGTGAATAAAGAGGGTTGCAACCTACATAGTTCCCAGGGATCTGTGAGGAGACAAGAAAGAATAGGTCTCCTGTTCTTGTTGACATATAAGAGGCAAATAATGTTATTTTGTGTATGGGACTGGCAACCAGATCTTGTAATGTGAAATGCTACAGAACCACTAGTGCAAGAACATGGGCATTGAGGTGGATGTCCTCAGGGGGACCAGATGACGTGGTGGATGTCCTCAAAGAGACCATATGAAGTGGTGGATGTCCTCACGGGGGCCAGATGAAGTGGTGGATGTCCTCACGGGGGCCAGATAAGGTGGTGGATGTCCTCAAGGGGGCCAGATGAAGTGGTGGATGTCCTCAAGGGGACCAGATGAAGAGGTGGATGTCCTCAAGGGGATCAGATGAAGAGGTGGATGTCCTCAAGGTGGCCAGATGAAGTGGTGGATGTCCTCAAAGGGGCCAAATGAAGTGGTGGATGTCCTCAAGGGGGCCAGATGAAGTGGTGGATGTCCTCAAGGGGGCCAGATGAAGTGGTGGATGTCCTCATGGGGGCCAGATAAGGTGGTGGATGTCCTCAAGGGAGCCAGATGAAGTGGTGGATGTCCTCAAGGGGACCAGATGAAGAGGTGGATGTCCTCAAGGGGACCAGATGAAGAGGTGGATGTCCTCAAGGTGGTCAGATGAAGTGGTGGATGTCCTCAAGGGGGCCAGATGAAGTGGTGGATGTCCTCAAGGGGGCCAGATGAAGTGGTGGATGTCCTCAAGGGGGCCAGATGAAGTGGTGGATGTCCTCAAGGGGGCCAGATGAAGTGGTGGATGTCCTCAAGGGGGCCAGATGAAGTGGTGGATGTCCTCAAGGGGACCAGATGAAGTGGTGGATGTCCTCAAGGGGACAAGATGAAGTGGTGGATGTCCTCAAAGGGGCCAGATGAAGTGGTGGATGTCCTGAAGGGACCAGATGAAGTAGTGGATGTGTGTTGCTTAAGTAGCAAGAAAGATGTTGATGGAAGATTGTGCAAGGAGCTACCAACCACATGCTGTAAAATAAATGTTACAGAAACTACTTCTGTAAACGCACACATAAAGTGTGCATGGTGCACTATTCTTTTAATGAGGGCAACCACAACAGTGGCCCTTGCTTCTAAAGGTGTCATACAAACACGCACACACACATACACTCTTTATTTAAAGGCTTGAGAATTGGGTGTGCAGGGCCATCTTAAATTCTGCCCCACCTTTTATACTCTATCTATTGATTTTCATTTGCATTTTAAGAGAATTTGTGACAGTGTAGGTTAAGACTAAATAGAAAAAATAAAAATTAGAATTGGTCTATTTTCTGATAATTTATAATCTCCTGAATCTAAATAACTGTATGTCAAAGTTAGTTGTCAGACCACATGCTAAGCAGGTGTATTTTTACACAGAAAATTGCATTTTTTTTCTTCAGAAATTGTAATTTTTCAATGAAGAAAACCATGAATTTCTTAGAACCTTGTTTATATAACTAATTTCTTGTATAATTCCTTTATTAATCAATCAACATAAGTATAGGCACAGATAAGGTTCATTGCATGATAAAAAGGGTCTGATCGAATTTTTGATATCTCATTGAAGAAGATGAGGGGGACTGCGGTAAGACATGGAGTGTGATGGATGGGTATGAAAAAAAAATCTAAAAAAGGTGATTCATCTTACGAGGACAAAAGACAAAGAAAATAGCCAATGTTGCAGCCACAAGGTCTTCATCAGGGAAAGGAAAGATAGTGAGGGCTAAGTAGGACACATAAGAATCTACATAAAATTAAATATAAAAACTGGGCACTTCCCTAAAGGCGGCTAAGACTTAGCAGGCCCGCCAAAGGGAGAGCGCGCCAATAGAAAATGAAATGGCTACCACTTCCGGACATAAACAGTAGAAGCTAAGAACCGAAACTGAACCAGAAACTACCCAAATATAATAATAATGATGAGTACTGGAGATAGAAGAGGACAGAATGAGTTCGAAATAAACAAACAAAACATAAGAAATAAAAAATAAGTAAATTGATTTTTTTTTTTTTTAATAGGGGGGGGGGTGTGTGCGTTCAACGGAGAAATAGAATAGGAGTGGAAAGGGTCACCTCAGACAAAGGAGTTTAGTTTTTCTTATCCAAATTTTGATCTATTGCAAATAATAGAGTCTGGTTTTCTCTCTGTGGTTTCTTGTAATCAAATTTTAAGGTCTAACAGGTGATTGGCAAGTAACAAGATGGGACATGATCTGCAGCCAGACAATACATCATGGCCTCAAAACCTAGTCCCTTCACACCTGTTGAGAACTCTGCTCCCACAGTTATTGAGAACTTAATTGTGGACTGATTATTTGAAGCAATAAAATGCTAAAGTACTTCTTGGTAATTATTCATTCATTCATAACCCTCCACTCCCAAAGGAGCATAGGCCTTCAACAAACACATGCCAAGTCCTCCTGTCACGTGCCATCATCTCAAGTTCTTTCCATGTTCTCCTCATCATTTTCACCTCTGTTTCCAACTCTCTTCTCCATGTACTTCTTGGTCCGAACATTCCAGGTGCCAAATCTGGAAGTTCTCCTAGAAGAAAGAAGGTTAGTCAGCAACACAGACTCCTTTCGGCTTTCTCTGTGTTGCATCATACGCCTCCCCATGAGAGGACCTTCCCCTGTCTTGGATGGCTGTGTTTTATTTTCTTTATTTGACTTGTCCATATTTGTTGAAGTTTTTTGTGGTTTAAATTTTTTTTACAGGATGGGGTAACCGGCCCCATGCCCAACCCTCCTTAGTCGCTTTCTACGACATGCTTGGCAGGGGACAGTGTTACTATTCTTTGCTCCCCTTTCGGGCCCCGGTAACACACGGGTGTTGGTAATTACACTGGCTAACAAAAAAAAAATTTTTTTTTTCTTTCTCTAACATTTCTATGTTTTTCTGGTCAATGTTAATGCGCTGTTTTTAAATCTGCAAACCGTTTTTCTCTATCAGGTCGGGATCTCTAGAAATACGCAATTGAAGTTTTTTAACAAAGCATACAGTATTACAACATCATTTGTACAAGAAGTACAACAGTTATGTAGGCTTGAATTTCTTTGCAGTCGACTTTCGTCGGTGAATGGCATGTGGTACATCGCGATGAAGCATCCAACAATAATCGGCAAGCATGGTCACACTCCACCGTCCTTGATAACGTGACTCCATTACGGCGATATCTTGATGGAATCGTTCTCCATGTTCATCGCTGACTTCGCCAAGGTTGTCAGGGAAAAAGTCAAGATGCGAATCGAGCAAATGGATTTTGAGGGACATGTTACAGCCCATAATTCTGTATGCATCTATGCACTGCTTAACAATATGCACATAGTCGACAGATTTGTGATTTCCCAGAAAGTTATCGACGATCGATTTGAATGCCATCCATGCGCGAAGTTCACTACCATGTAACAAGTTCTCGAATTGTTTGTCTGCAATAACTTTCCTAATCTGAGGTCCTACAAAGATACCTTCCTTTATCTTTGCACCGCTATCTTGCGGAAACTTTTCTCGAAGATAAGTGAAAGCTTTGCTCGTTTTATCTAACGCTTTTACGAAATTCTTCATGAGCCCCAACTTTATATGTAACGGTGGTAAAATGATGCTGTCTTTGTTAACTAATGACTCGTGTATTACATTTTTATGCCCGAGCTGCATACGATCCCTGATAGGCCACACCTTTCTTGCATAATGTTCTGTCTGTTGCGGCTGTCCCATTCACATAGGAAGCAACAAAATTTAGTATACCCAGTCTGCATGCCCGTGAGAATTGCAATGACCTTTAGGTCTCCACAAATCCGCCATTGGTAGTCATTGTACTTTATTTTTGCCAAAAGTATAGCCATATTGTCATAAGTTTCTTCCATATGAACAGAGTGGGCGACTGGAATTGATGAAAATAAATGTCCGTTATGCAATAACACGGCTTTTAGACTAGTCTTGGAAGAGTCGATGAAAAGTCGCCATTCGTTGACTATGTGCTCATGACCGAGGTGCACTATTAGACCGTTTACATCTTTGCAATAGCAATGTCATCATCCATCTCAAAGTATTGAACACGTTCTCTGTGTCTATGACGAAATTTAGATATCGGAGTATTGGGCGCTAAAAGATTCCATTCTTTGAGTCGCGAACCGAGTAATTCCGCTTGTCCTTTGGTAAGAGCGATATCACGTATTAGATCTGAAAATTCTGAATGGTAACTTAAGTGAACACCATCATTCACCGGTATATAATCCATTAGTTTCTAAAGCAGGTAAACTATCACTTTCTGATGGTTCATTCACGTCCAAAGGATGTTGTTCTGGTGGAACTGGGATCGGACACGTGATTGGATCATGAGGCACTGGTTTCGAAACCGATTCAATATTTGGATAAACCACAGACTTTCTAGTTTTAAAAGTGAAACCATGGATATTTGTCAAGCAGAAGTAAAAATCAGTAGCGTGATTTGTCGGTTTACGCCATATTACTGGCACTCTTAAAGGCATCGACTTATGCTTCGGCGATTTTCGTAACCAACCTGCCAATGTATTTGCACAAGTCAAACAAACAGCATTTGGCTTCTAAGATTTATTTGCATCATCAACTTTCGAATCGAAATAAAGTTCATATGCTTTCTTTAGTAATGGTGTAAAGTTTTTCTGGTGAACACGATCGGTAAAATATCCACACACGTAACAGAACAGATCAGCCGAATTTCTACAACTTCTAGAAGCCATATTTCGCTCAGAATTATTTCAAAATACAGTAACTATTTGAAACATATTGTAACATATGTCATGCATCTTTTAGCGGTATAAAAAGTAGAATTATTTTGCATTTTATTAATTTTTAATAAGTTATATAGTAAAAATGAAACGGAGCAAATAACGGTTTCCCAAAAATATATTTAATCACAAATATCTTAAGAACCCGACGTGATAGAGATAAACGGATTTCAGATTTGAAATCAGCGCAAGAAACTGACCTAAGAACACTTATTCTTATATAAGAAAGAAAAATGTTGTTTGTCAGTGTTATTAAAGAATGAATATTCTCAACTTTTTGGGTTCTCATTTTTGTTGTCTTGATATTCTGATTCTTAACGATTTTATGATTGACCACATTTCTTTGTTAATAAACCAAGTGTCAATATGAAACGTTTTTCTGATAAGCCTTGAATGTCAGTATGGTCAAATGTTTTTCAACAACTCTGAAACATCTGTATAATGTAATTTAAATAATCCATGTAATTTTAAAGAATTCACCACAACTCCATCAAAGACGACTGATTATAATTTATTACATCCACAGTTTTGACAATATTCAACACGAACTTCATTCTGTTCATGTCCATTAGCCTTAATTCTCATTCTTACATTCGCATGTATTAATAATTGATACAGTTCATATCTTACACAATGTTAAATCTCATAGTCAAGTGCAATACTGCACACTTTTCTACGTCTGCATTGATATACTCATAGCTTCGCCAGCATATTATTAAATTTATTCCTTACTCCATTTTGGCTTGACACGTCATTTAATTCTTAAAATGTTTATTAATTGGCCAACTCTGCCATCACACACATTGACTGTTATTGAATATATCATCTCTCTCTCTTTTAGAATGCATTTAAATCTCTAGACACACAGGTCTGGACATATACTTATCCGTAAATATAAGTGGCAACAGCCACACTCTTGCAGACACATATAAGTGGTAAATACCACGCTTATAAGGAACACATCTTTCAAGCTCGAAGGCACGGCGCAGACTATTTTTTAGTTACTACGTTTCGCATCATCAGATGCATATGACGTATCATAATGTGTCGCTAGTTGGGGATGCTGAATGGTGCAATCACCCTGGCCAAAACTAAAATAGCCAAGATGATTACACACTGTAAAGAAATCCTCAACAACACCTAAGTGGAATAGTCCAAGTTACGATGGTTTGGGCATGCCTGCACAATGAGAGGAAGATTGGCTGCTATGTAGTAGCTTCCTTTAGTCACAACTGGCTATGGGATAGCACCCTTAAGGTTTGGTTTGAAGGACTCTTCTTTGCACACAGACAACTTCTTCAGGCTCTGATCTCCTCTCTTAGATCACACAGAGGATCTCAGCACAGTGCATGAATTCCAGTGTTTGTATATAGGAATCACACATTCTATAAATATTTTTGTGGTGGGTAGGTTTCCTAATTTTTTACATTTTTCCAAGGCAGCAGCCATGTGGCCTACTCTTTACGATTTCCAGCTGCCAAGGGATTTTTAACATATCCAACTTCCACATGGGTCCAACTATTTTTTTCGCCCTTATCCAAGAAGGCAAGGCATTTGATCTCACTTAGGACCACTGGTTCTGAAAAAAAATTTCCATAAATTATATCCCCTCTACTGGGAATCGAACCTGGTACCTTTATAATTCAAGATGGCTGCCATACCTCTTAGCCACTCTGACCCCCAACTTTTAAGTGATAACTCTCAGCTGCTGTTTTTGCTTGGTCTACCTTTTGACGTGTTCTTTTTGCTTTTGCTTGTGAGAGCTTTTCTTCGCCCAGTCTGAGGTGGTGCCATAGGGAGCATTGCCACTTAGTGTGATCAGCAATTCATCTTCCCAGGTTGCTGGATTTATGTCCAGTGCCTTCATCATGAACCTGTCAACCTGTATGAATTTTTCGTACAATGTACATATTTTTAATACTTTTAGCAGTGTACGGCCGTACAGACTCGTACAGATTTTTCCTCCCTCCCAAAAAAAATCGAAATTTTTTTTTTTTAAATTCTAAAAATATTTTCCAACACAAGTTTTTTTAAATTTTAAATCAGAAAATATTTTCTAGCCCAGGTTTTTTTTAAACCAATTTTTCTTAATTCCGGGAATCTCGGCGTCTGTTTTTAAACTGAAGTCTCTCGCAGCAACCAATCAAATCCTTTTATACCCAACAATTCGGCAAAAACTTTGAATTCGGCCTCAAACACTTTCGGCTTTCAGCGTGACATGACGTATTTTTAAAGTTACCTGTTATCAGCCACGCTTGCCAAGACACTTCGACGCCAATTTGTTTTAAGAAAGCTAAGGACCTATAACTTGGTTAAATATTGCTGTTGTTTTGCTTTGTTGCAATTTAATCGCTGTCTTAATCTTTCCAGTTATATCTTGTCCTTCAGTATATTTCCGATAAATTAATGTCATAATATTCTGTGTAGGTCCTGCATAACTAAAAAAAAAAAGTTTGTTTGCGTTGAAGAGGCCTACTTTATTCCGGCGATCAAGATTCACTGCTTTATTTTTCATAAAGCGGCGATCTATTATCACTGGTCTAGGCTATCAATTTTTAAATAATAATTTTGTAAATTTTTGGTAGTACATTTTTTCTTCCTAGATTAATATGCTGTTCACAATTTAGTTTATTTTTTGCTGTTGCTTTGCTTTGCTTTGTTGTATTTTATTTTTGTCATTCTCTTAATCTTTCCAGTTATATTTTGACCATTTCAATATTTCCAATTTTTTTTTTTTTTTTGTTGTACGCCCGCTAATACTTGAGGCGAAATCTCAGGTTATTATTAATTTCTAACCTGACATTGATTTTACGTGAGTATCCCTTTTTTCTTGTACAGAGACAGGTGTCCCTCGCCATTCAGGCAGATACTCGCCGATTTCGGAGGTACCCATTAGAGCTGGGTCGGCTCAGGAGCCGCCAATCCCTGGTCGACGACACTTCTTCAAATGTCCTCGCCAGGTCTCGAGTTAATCCAGTCCTAATCCCGGTCGACGAAAAATCCTCAAATGCCGTCGCCCGGGTTTGATCCTGCATCACCCGGTCGCCAGAGCGGTGTTGTAACCACTTCGCTAGCGCGGCTCCCAATATTTCCAATAAATTAATATCATAAAATTTTGTGTAGGCCCTACAAAAGTAGAAAAATAAAGTTTATTTGCATTGAGTAGGCCTACCAACTTTATTTCAGTGGTCGAGATTCGCTGCTTTATCTTTTAATAAAGTGGCAATCTATTATCACTGGTCTAGGCTACCAACTCTTAAATAATTTTGTAAATTTTTGGGGCTACGTTTTTCTTCCTAGATTTGATATTCTGTTCATAATTTGTTAATTTTTTCTTTTTGGGTGCTGTTAGCTGTTTGCTTTGCTTTGTTGTGTGTTTTTGTGTGTGTGTGTGTGTGTGTGTGTCGTTCTCTCAAGTTATATTTTGATCATTTAAATATTTCCAATAAATTCTTCTTCTTCTTCTTCCGTCCTTAGCCACCGACCGTCAAAGCAGTCAGTGGCCATTACGCCTAGTGGCGTCTTAGGGCAAACAGCAGATAGGTTTTCTTTGCCATTATTTCCCATCATGCCTAATGGCGTCTTTAGGGCAATGGCAAATCAACCCATTTGCTGTTGTTTCCGTAATCGAAGTGACTGGCAAACGGGTGATCAGCCCGTTGTGATTTCCAATAAATTAATGTCATAATATTCTGTGTCTGCCCTACATAACTAGAAAAAAGTTTGTTTGCGTAAACTTCGCTGCTTTATTTTTCAATAAAAAAGTCCACACAGACTGCAGGAGGTCCATGAATGCAAACACTCTCACTTCTTTTTTACAGTGTAAGATTAACATTGATACATGCTGTGCAGACTTTAAGCCCACAAATGCAATTCTGCAAAGTGCTAAAAGTGCATGTGTTCTTCTTCTTCTTCTTGCGATCGCATCTTTGATGATTACACCGTCAGACGAGTTCTCATGATGAATTCGACTGTTGTTTGAAGTTCCTCTTTAACTCCATATAGCTTTGAGTTTAGTGTTGAGTCATTGGGCCAGTATATCTTTCTTAACTGGTCATACAGAGGACAGTCCTGTAGAACATGCTCAGCAGTTTGTTCGTTTAATCCACATGTGCACAGTGGTGAAGCAGACAATTGTAGCTTGTGCATGTGTTTATTCAGTTTGTTATGCCCTGTCCTGAGTCGAAAAATAGTTATCTGTCCCTGCCGGTCGAGAGTGTGATAGTCGTCTTTGGGTTGGTTATGTTCTCTTCTGATAGTCTGGATAGCTCTCTTTTTCTCAAAGTATGTGACTTCATTATCTTCTTGTTCACATTCTCCTCCCTTTTTTGCAAGTTTATCTGCCTTTTCATTTCCGGGTACACCACAATGAGATGGTACCCACTGAAGTATGGTTCTCTTTTTGGCAGCTACCTTGTTTAGTTCATTTCTCAGATGCGGGAGTTTACCACCCTTGAGAGCTTGCAGGACAGACAGTGCATCTGTGAGGATGACTACCTGGTGGCAGTCAGAGTTGGTGTTATAAATCATATTTGCAGCTTGCTCTAGAGCTTGAACCTCAGCTGTATAGTTGGAACAGAATTTACCAGTGGGAATGTGCCTAGTCTCATAGTGGTTGTCAGGATATGAGATAAAGATACCGGCACCTCCATTCCTAACAGCATTAGTTGCTGATCCATCTGTATAGGCATGTATCCATGATTGATCGGGATAGCTTTCTTGGATCATACTCAATGTGGCAGTTCGTTTTTGCAGATCATTATACTCACATCCACTTGTGAGACCACTGACTGATGTATTAATTTGGAGGGCACTGCTGGCCTGCTCCCATGGTACAGGGTATAGGGTGGGCTTCAGTGGTGTTGTCTTCATGGATAGGTCTTCTTGATGCTGTCTTATAAGTCTTTTCCCCCGATGCACAAAGCTGCTACGCTTTAGACGTCCCAATGCCAGATCATCTAGTCTTGCCTTCATTGGGTGCATTGGCATACTGTTGTACTTTTCCATCTGGATCATGGTTTTTTGTGTCTCTTCTATGGGACAATGTCTGTAATCCAGCAACCTTCTGCATCTCTGTTATTGGTGTAGTTTTCATGGCTCCTGTAATGAGCCTGAGAGCTTGATTTTGCACCTTGTCCAAAGACTGCAGATGTGAGTTAGCAGCTGATGACCATGCTGCTGAGCTAAACTCTAAGTGTGGTCTTATTACTCCATTATAAATCTTCTTTAGATTTCGTTCATTTGCTCCCCAGTTGGTACCTGCTAATTTTCTGAGTATGCCTAGTCGTCTTCGGGCCTTTCCTTCTGCATTTTCAATATGCTTATTCCATGTAAGCCTTTGGTCAAATGTCACCCCAAGATAGGTGGGGTAGCTTTCTTCCTTGATCACGGTTGTCCCTAGGTGTATGTTAGCTGATTTGTCCTTGGGGGCGAGGGAGAACAGTGTTGTGGAGGTTTTGTCTGTGTTTATTGTGATAAGCCATTTCTCTGCCCATGACACTAGCATGTCTGCTGCCTGCTGCATTCTATAATTTGCTGTGGTGACATTTTCATCAGCGCACCAGAGTACTAGGTCATCTGCATATAAGGCAGCTTTAACTCCTGCAGGGAGATCTTTCACCAGGTCATTGATGTAAACAAGGAAGAGTGTTGGGGAAATTACTCCTCCTTGAGGTACCCCCCTGATGGAGCAACACTTTTCTGCTCTGCAGACCGTCAAGAGTGACTCTAGTTCTCCTGTTATGCAAGTATGACTGGATCCATTTCATCATGTTGCCTTGGATTCCACTTCTCCTAAGTTTTGCAATGAGGCCATCTTTCCACACCTTGTCAAAGGCCTGCTTGAAGTTGACCCAGATCGTTAGGACCTTTTTCTTCTCCTGGAAGGCATCTTCTATTGCTTGAGACAAGTAAGTAACTTGGTCTTCTATACTGTAGCATTCTCTAAATCCAGCTTGTTCCGGCACCAGGATCTGCTCAGACTCTAAATACCATTTCAATCTGTGGTTGACTATTCGATCCATAGTCTTCCCAACACAGCTTGTGAGACTGATTGGCCGGTAACTTGCAGCCTCGGTCTTACATTTCCCTTTCTTTAGTATGGGTATTGTGATGGCTTCTCTCCATACTTGGGGTACAGTTCCTTTCAACCAGCTGTGGTTGAATATCTCAAGCAGTTTTGTCTTTGCTGCTGAGCTCAGATTTACTAGCATTTCGTTGCTGATTTTGTCTGGGCCGGGTGACTTTTGAAACTTAAGCTTGGAAATAGCCTTCTGTAGTTCTCCTAGTGTGATGGGTTCCCTCATTGGGGCAGGAGTATCTGTCTGTCCCATGGTTGCCAGTATTTCTTTTCTTATCTCTCTCTGATGATCTATGTTAATGGGTAAGTTGCTTTCTGAACTGTATCTTCTAGCAAACAAGTCTGCAGCTTGTTTTCCTCTGAAAAGTTTGCCACCTTCATCTAATGTGATAGTCTGCCTAGGTGAGGAACGCTCTTCATTTAGAGACTTGACTAATCTCCAAAGTTTCCTGCCGTCTTTCTCAAGGTTCAGCGATGCCGTTTTAGTTCTCCAGCTTTTCCGTTTTTCTTCTAGCTTTGTTCTCTGAAACTCTGCTACAGCCTTTTTCCATTTGTTGTGAGTTTCAAGTGAAAGCTGAGACTCTGCGTCCTTTCTAGCCCTGTCCATGGCTTCCTGACGTTCTTGGAGTGTGCTGGACCAGTATGGTATGTAGTTACGCCGGCATCCTTTGGGAATGGTTTCTTTTGCAGCTTGTAGTATGCATCTGTTGAAGTCTTTTACCACTTCATTAATGTCTCTATTCTGTACCTTGAGGGTAGACAGCAGCGTGTTCACCTGATGCCTGAATAAACCCCAGTTGGCTTTTTTGTAGTTCCATCTTGTAATGGCTGGGCCTGTACTGAGAGTTGCACTCTGGACAGTAAGAAAGATTGGGCGATGGTCGCTTCCCCCTAGTTGGTCTCCTACTTCTCTACTAATAGATCCAGCTATATCTGGTGTGGAGAAGGCAAGATCTGGTGTTGAAGTTGTGTGCCATCCTCTGGAGTAGAAGGTAGGAGTATCTGTGGCATTATTGACTAGGATTAGGGAGTGATCATCTTGCCAAGTTTCAACCTCTTCACCTCTTTGATCCAGATGGTTATAGCCCCAGCTCTGGGAGTGGCTATTAAAGTCTCCAACTGCTATAAAGTTGGTGGCTGGTACCTGTATAGAGCTGAGACTCAGGGGTTTGTTGTTCGGACAGTAATAGTTCAGGAGTTCTATTTCCATCTTGTCTACCTTTATCTGCAACAGCTGATATTCTGCTCCATCCATGAAGGTTTTCCTTTCGTGTGCAGGAATGTTATTCCTTACAAGAGTAAGTACTCCTCCTTTTCGTCTATCTTGTCTGTCGGATCTGAAGCATTGATATCCCCTTATTTTAAAGGTTTGATCTGCTTTCAAGTGAGTCTCTTGGATACAGCAAACACTGACTTGCTTCTCATACAAGATGTTTTCCAGCTCTGTCTTTTTGCTGTATCCAGCCTGCTTGCTGTTCACTCCCTCTGCATTCCAGTGCATCATGACAAGTGGCACTCTGGGTTTCTCTTTTTCTGTTTTGTTTTGGTCAGTAGTTCTTCTCCGCCGTCTGCTGACTCCACAAGACGGTCTAGAGGGTCCTCCAGTAGCTGAGGGTGGGCTCTGTCGAGGCTCAGAGCCCGGCACTGCACCTGCCTGGTGGAGCTCCACAGGGCGAGCACCAGTACGAGATTTATTTGACGGTGTACTCTCCATAGAAAAAAAAGCGAGTTGCGTGATACTGTGGTTTCTGGCCCAGTATCTATGACTTTAGCACCTGTTCAATGGGAGAGTGGGCTCATCCCTAATCTGTTTATGTTCCCAGTAGTAGACTATTCGCAAGCAGCCTGGGGGTGTCACTGCTCTGCGCGGACCTTGTTTACCGAGGCGGCGTCCGAGCTCGTATGGTGAAACTATGGTTGCGTTATCTTCAAAATAGCCCTGTCTTTCCCATGGCTTTTCTGCCATCCTGCAACTTTGAGTTAGGGAGTTCTGAGCTCCAGTCTCTTTCCCAGGCGTTTTATCCTGGCCTGGCACGCATACAGAGGACCCCACTTCTGGTTCTAAGTTAGCAGTTGGGGATAGGTGGGGTAGCACACTGTGCATTCCCCGTCATCCAGGGGGGCTCTCCAACTATGCAGAGCTTGCACAATGCTGTGCTCTGGTTCTGGGCTCTCCCAAGGAATCCTCACGTCCTGCACAGAGCCACTTCCAGATACCCACCACCTGCCAACCCTCCATTGTAGAAATCTCCTGCATGCGGCCATCCAGTCAAGAGCCAGTATTAAGTCTGGTGCCCAAGTGATCCCCCCAAGCTCAGTGTGCAATGCTGGGTTCTCATCATGCTGCAACACAGGGGGGATTGTGATGCTCAGCCATCTCTCTCAACTCTGCACCGATAAGTGACATCGGGGACTTAACTGTGCCTCAGTACTGGGAGGCCCCGTTTCCGGGTACACCACACACAGCCAATTGAGGCAACGGTCGCCGTGGGCGGTGCATGTGTTGATTATAATACAAAACTCTGTGCATCGAAAGAATAGTACCTCACGATCACTAAGTTTTCTATATGTGAAGAACAGCATGAGACTATTAGCATGTTTTATACCACACTAATTCAAATGCTAATAGATTTGTGTATGTCATTTCTCGTTTTAAAACTATTGTGTATAATTTATTAATATATTTTTTGGGTAAGGATTTTTGGGTGTTTGTAAGGATTTATTGGGTCCGGCGTACAGATTTTTGTCTCAGGAGGTTGACAGGTATGTTCATGTCTCTCTTGCACACATCTTTGAACCTCAGCTTCGGTCACCCGGCTGTCCATAGAACATATCTTTGGGTTATAACCATCTTCCATGCGACAGACATGGTCAAGACAATGTAATTTGCGCTGTCTAAGCAGTATATACATGCTTTGAAGGCCAGAACCTCGGTATCTGTCACTTTGTCCTTCCAAGAAATACCAAGGATGTGGCGTAGACACCATAGATGGAAGGTATTGAGCCTTTTTCTAGCTTAGCATAGGTTGGACATGTCTTGCTGTCATATAGAAGCATGCTGGTGATGCAGGCATTATGTACCATAGCTTTGGTCATCATTGTGAGTTTCCCCAAACACGTGATGTGAGGCAGACAAAGATGGTTGCAGCTTTACCAATGTGGCTGCCAATTTTTGTGTCCAGAGAGAGTTTGTCCGTGATGGTAGACAACCAGGTATGTGAAGTGATGCACCAGTGCCAATTTTTGGGTCCATAAAGAGTTTGTCTGTGATGGTAGACAACCAGGTATGTGAAGTGATGCACCAATGCCAATTCATAGCTATCGATAGTAATAACTGCTGCAACATCCACATCCTGACACAGCGCAGTGGTTTTCTTTAGACTTATTATGAGGCTATAGTCCTTGCATGCTCAAGAGAAGTGATTCATCAAGCTCTGGAGCTCCTGTTGACTTTGAGTGACGATTGCATCATCATTGGTGAACAACAAGTCTCTTATAGTGACACTTCTGATTTTCGTTTTTGCCCTCAGCTTTGCAAGGTTAAACAGTCGACAAATATGGAAACCAAGAGCCATGGATCCAGACTCCAGGATGACTTAGAGTTTGCTATAAGGACATCAGACAATCCCTGAAGAAATGTGGATTGGACTGAAACCAGGCCAAAAGGATAGTATGGTGCTCTCTGGCAAACCTGTGCACCCCAAGGTAGAAGAGGAACGACTAAGTAAGTAATCAAATTAACAAAAAGACTTCATGTCCTCATATTGTAGAGGCCAAAATGCAAAGAAAGTTTAAATTCTCAAGATATGAACAATCAGTGTTTTTATGGGAGGTGGGGGCATGTTATGAGAAGAGGAAAGTTTGAAAAAAGAAGAAATTTGTAGAGTAAGTATAAATGAAAGGCCATGAGCACACTAGATATCCTGGATACTTAATAAGTAGATGGACACAAATTGTTGATTGTGATTTTTGCGCTATTATTACATTTAGCAAAGAAAGCTATGACTGTGTAACTCTTTCTCTCTGACAAATACACACTAAACCATCTTGCCCAGTGCAATCCATGAGACATCTTTTCTTGTCTTCTTAATTCCTTTCAAGTACCGGTATATGTAAATGTTTTCCCCTCATTGTATTTTTTTGTCTCCCTCTTTCTCTTTTACTTTGAGGATTCCAGAAAAAGAAATGCCTTGTAATGCTGTCAGCTGGTTGTCTCAATATGTGTCCTATCCAACACCAGTGACTTGTCATCACATTTTCTTCTTCTATTATTTGTCTGGTTCTTGTCATCAGTTTCACATGTATGACCTTGTCATCAGCTTCACATGTATGACCTTGTCATCAGTTTCACATGTATGACCTTGTCATCAGTTTCACATGTATGACCTTGTCATCAGTTTCACATGTATGACTTTGTCATCAGTTTCACATGTATGACCTTGTCATCAGTTTCACATGTATGACCTTGTCACCAGTTTCACATTGGTGATCTTGTCATCAGTTCCACATTGGTGATCTTGTCATCGGTTTCACATGTATGACCTTGTCATCAGTTTCACATGTATGACCTTGTCACCAGTTTCACATTGGTGATCTTGTCATCAGTTCCACATTAGTGATCTTGTCATCAGTTCCACATTGGTGATCTTGTCATCAGTTCCATAATAGTGATCTTGTCATCGGTTTCACATGTATGACCTTGTCATCAGTTCCACATTAGTAATCTTGTCATCAGTTCCACATTAGTGATCTTGTCAGCAGTCCCATATTAGTGACCTTGTCAACAGTTCCACATTGGTGATCTTGTCATACCAATTCAATCCTTCTATTCTGTGCAAACTGAGCCGCAGTGGCACAGTGGTTAGTGCTCTGGCTTCCTAGCTTGGTGGTCCATGGTTCGATCCCCAGTTGAGGTGGGATTTTTTAGACTGCACATGGCTCCGGGGTCATGAATTGGGTACCAGAACAACTTCTGGGAAGGTTAAGGCGGCCGGTGTGATGTTGACCACATCACCCCTAGTGTGCCGAAGGTCAAGAAAATATGGGCCTTACACCGTATTCCCAAAATGCCTCAATAGGCGTGTAACAGGATCCTTTCCTTTCTTTATTCTGTGCAAGCGCCCATTTATGAAAGTAAATCTTTCTGGTTGTCATTTTTATTGTTCTCCAGGTTTCAAAACATTTGACATCTGAGTTGAAAATTTTTGATTTTGTGTTAGACTTAATTATTTTTTATTTCCATGTATTTCCCAATGCAAGAAAGCTTCTTTAGCATTGTGTTGTCTTATTTTGATATTGCTATTGGTTCCTCCAACTTTGTCTGTATTCATCATTACCCGTCAGCTTACCAATGAGCACATGACTTCAACAAACTTACGCTAAGTCCTCCAGTACCGTGCTATTTATCTGTATTGCTGGCAAGAGATGTGCGTGATTCCATATCTCGTAGAGATGCATCTGTCAGTCAAATCTTGCTATTGTCAGTTACATTTATTCTCATAATCATGGAGAAGAGAACTGGAGACAGACATGGCAGGGATGAGGAAAGACCTTGAACTGATGGCACAGGACAGGAAGATTTAGTATAAGTCTTCCTGTGCTCTTTGAGGAGCTAAAGGGTGATGGTGATGACCATCATCATCATCTAGTATTACATATCAACAAATAAAAAAGAAGAATCTGTGACAGAATAATTTTATATCAGGCTCTAAAATATCATGGATAGAAATAGAATGATCATATATGCATTTAAAAAAAGTTTAAACCATAATTACATCATGTAAAAGTATGTAGAGGAGCAGACATGGCATCAGATCATCATCTTCTGTGAGCCAAAATAAAGATGAAACTCAAAAGATATTCAGCAAAACAGATTGTTCACAATAAAGGTTACTGAGTATTCTTATGTCTTTTCCGTCAATACCTATGTCTTTGAGGCATTCAATTATTTTCTCATTTACTCTTATATAAAATACTGCTTCTCTTGTTCCGCTGTTCCATCGAAAACAAAACTGTTCTTCCTGGACTTCACTGTTTACCTTATTTTTTATTATCTCCTGTATGATCTTTAGCAATAATTTAGTCGTGTGACTCATCTGGCTGATTGTTCTAAAGTCTGAACATTCTGTTGCGTTAGGTTTTTTGGCAGTTTTATAAAGACTGCTGTCTTCAGGTCATGGGGTTTGTACTCTGTATTGTATACATTGATGAAAATAAGTCTGTGATTGTACGTATCTATGCCAAAGCTCTCCAAGGCATCTAGCCTATCATTTCTACTTTTGTGTTGTGCATGCCTGCTGATTTTCCTTTTTGTGTCAATTTATTTTTTTCTCTACTTCTGATCTGATAATGTTTGGGCTTTCAAAAGAATCTAGTAATGGTTTATTGCTGTCCTCAAAGTTCTTTTAAATATTCTGCCCATCTTTTTTATATGTCTTTCTCTTCAAGTAAGATTATGCCATTATTATTTTTTATACAATCTCCTCAGAAAATCGTTGACGTGTTTGCTAATTTCTTTATTGCTTCATACAGATCACGTACATTTGTACTTAACTTCCATGTCTTCTATTTCTTTGCATCTTTGTCCAATGTTCTTCTGCCAATAAACACACAGCACATATTTCTTTATGTTCTGGAGTGTTTTTTGTTCTCTTTCTTTCTGTCATTTTGTTCAAGATGCCATCTGTGATTCAAATTTGATTTTTCTTAAATTCTTTTTTTTATTTTTTTATTTGTAAATTATTTGCTGATTGTATATTTAGACATTCCCATATTTTTACTCCTTCCTCGCTCACTTACTTACTTACTTAGTCGTTCCCCTTCTACCATGAGGTGTAGAGGTTTGGAAGAGAGAGCGCCAGACTATCCTATCGGCTGTCTTCCTCCTGGCCTGGTTCCATTCTAGTCCTCGGTCCTTCACAGATTGTCTAATGTTGTCCTCCCAGCAGACTCTGGGTCATCCTGGGGGTCTGGATCCCTGGCTCTTTGTTTCCCATGCTTGTCATGGTAGCCGATCTTCTCCCATTCTGCAGACATGGCCAAACCATCTTAGTTGGGACTGTTCTACTTGGGTCTGCAGGGGTGGGATTTTAGGCCTTGACGTATCGTTTGGTTGCGGACCATGTCTCTTCTTGTTACTTCAACCACCTTCCTCAGATACCTTATTTCTGAAGTGTGGATCTGGCTTTGCTGGGTTGTAGTCATTGCCCATGACTCGCATCCATATGTCAAGACATATACCATATGTCAAGACTGGGACATAGGTGGAGCAGTATACAGCCATCTTCGTTTTCTTACCAACCTCTCTCTTGCTGAGGAATCCTCGATTTATGGCTTTAAAAAGTCTCCCAGCCGCTGCTTTTCGAGTGGCCAACTCTTCTTTGATGCCTCCCTTTCGGTCTATAATAGCTCCGAGGTATTTAAAGTGGTCGACCTGCTCCAGGACCTGTTCTCCCAGCTTAATCTAATGTCTTCTTTCTTCTCGTGATATCACCATGGATTTTGTTTTAGAGCTGCTTATGACCATCCCTCTCTTCTCCAGCTCTTCCTTCCAGACTTGCAGGCTGGATTGGAGATGTGCCTCTGATTTAGCAATCAGGGCAACATCATCAGCAAATGTCAGCTCTGAAATACATACCTGTCTCATCTTCCAGTACCCCACTGAATACTTTCTTGTTCTCTCCTTACATGCCTTGATAACATCGTCCATGAGGAGTATGAAAAGATAAGGTGAGAGGATATCACCTTGTCTTACACCAGTGATGGTCCTGAACTCTTCTGACTTAAGGTTTGCTGTCCTCACATAATTCCTCACTCACAACAACAGCAAATAATAAACCAGCTAACCAAAAGGAAAAAACCGCAAAGACAAAGAAATGGAGAGGGGTGTAAATGCCAAAGGCGTTTGGTTTGCTATTTAACTGGCTTTAGTGTGCTTGTAAACTGGTGTGGATCTACTGTCCTGGCCAAGCATGGGTAGGCTACGCGGCAATGACAGACTAGCTTCAAGGGCACCCATAGAAGGTGCATTAGATATGGAAACGAGAGAGATACTGCGGCAATTAATGATCGCCAATTAGAGAATAACACTGCAATCGATTAATCTAAGATTTCTGGAATTTGGCATCACACGTAAGACCAGCAGGGATGGCCGTATGAGAGCGTGTATACAACCAGCGCAACAGGAACAATTAGCAATCATGCCCTTCGACATTTGCTGAGGGAAACTGAGTACCTGTGGGATTGACCGGAGTGCAATGCCGTCGATTCTGATCAACAACAACAATCATTTGCTTGTAAATTTCTTTCTGTTTCCACCATAAGAAATGAAATGTTTTGATCGATAAATGTATGAATCTGTTTACTACCGATCCAACATTTTCACATAAAATACCGCGTGACTTCTCCGACGCTAAGATTCACTAGTCAAATATGTGATTTCTCGTTGGCTACCTAAACATCTCTCGTTTTGGAGTTCAGCATTCCGGTTCTTCGTTTGAAACACCAAAACTACCTTTATTCGTGGTTAAGATTGGCAACTTTGCTACAGTGAACTGCATCGAAAATCGTGAAACTGACAACACAAAATAGTAATCTCCCATGTGTCAGTCGCAATCTTTCGACCTGGCTAATTAATGTCTCCATGTTTTTGGGGAAAAAATCTCGATCACATCATTCAACCATGTTGCAAATATATTGGAGTGGTTGAACTGTAAGAAAACTTAATTAGTAGCCTAATTGTATACAAATAACGACCGGGAATTGGATTTTAACCCATTCTTCGGTGATTTGGTGCTTCACAGAGTTTTTTCATAATATTACATCACTGTGTGACAAAAATACAAATACAGTTTTGCCTTTTACATGTAGGCTACTGTATTAGCATTTGTATCCTCCAAAGAGAAATGTAATATGTTTATTGACACCACATGAAGAATTGTCTTAGCCTATCCATCTGTAAATGACGTTATTATGTTACATCTTTCGTTACATTTGCAGTAACTCGACCGATTTTGTCACTCAGGTTGACACTCCTTAAATTAAATAATAATTCAGAGATGAATAATAATAGGGCTTACATTTTATTTTGAACTTTTTTTAAAAAAATAAGTCCAAGGCAAGATTTTTAAAGATATCCATACATTTACAAAACATTTTGTGATAAAATACCCTTTAGTGTATTGTCAGAATTCAGTTTGTTGGTTTTGTTTTATTTTTCACTTCTCCCTATACCATTTTTGATGTGTTGCTTCATAGCCAGTGCTTCCAGATGAATGATCACAGGAAAATTAGTGCTGTCAGTAGGATCTGCGTCAGAAACAGCGCAACATAATTATTTCCCACCATGTTTTGGTTGGTGACTTACTAGCTTTAATAGGCCTATGTTGAATCAGAATAGAAGGACCTTACTGTGCAAAATATGTTAAGACAATAATATAAAGCATTTCTTGTTAAAACGTAAGAGGTATGAACAGAGAATCCAAATATTAAATTATTTGCAGGCTTCACATTCACACATAACTACAGAACAAGTATTAAGAGTAGACGTAGTTACGGAACTGCATAATATAGTCGTTTGAAATGAAGCACAGTGGACTGTCTTCTTTGATGTCATCCCAGCAATTCACCAATGTCGTTAGGATTAGGATACCTAACCCGTACCCATTTTTACGGTGTCTCTGAACTCTTTTTTATGGCCCTATCGAACAGATGGCCGACTGTGCTTCATTTGAACCTATAGTCAAACAATATTTAACAAAAACAAAAGTTAATATATAGTGATTGGTGGATATATGGCAGGGAAAATGAAGGTTTGCTGGTGTTCTTATATAACATGGTTGAAATGAAAAATAGTGTCCACGTTTTTAGAGTTAGGATTAAGGTTAGTAGTAGGAGTCTCATCCAGTTATAACTATCGAAATTTGCCCTTAAAGTGATAGCCCTCAGCTCCTTTTTTTCCCTGGTGGTGGATGGTTGAATGACCTCTTAATATAGAGGTTAGCTGTGAAAACTGAATGAACTAAAACAGGTGGTTGTCACTGAGGGCGAGGTGAGATGGTTGTGAGGGACAGCTGTCTGTATCATATCACCTCTGAAGCTTTATGATGTGACAACCAGTGAGATGGAGGCGCTTTAACTTCTTCCCTCCTCACTGCCTTGTGGGTTTGACTTTTTAGTCAAAGGCTAGTGGAAACAACCATGCACAAACTGACGGAAAGCAGTGGGAAACTACCGTCGTATTATCCCTTGTTTAATCATGATTCAAAACAACTTTCTTGTAAAAGACAGCGACGTTAAAGGGGGGCGGGGGAGTTTTAGAGGAATCACCTCGTCCAGTAGAGAGCATCATATGCTGCAGGTGAGACCCGACTGTCATCAAGCTACTGCCAGCAAAATTAGAATTAAGGATAACTTAAACATAGGAATTTGGAATGTCAGGACACTAATGCAGAATGGACAATTAGATAACATCAAGATGGAAATGGAAGAAATTAACATAATTGTATTAGGGATATGTGAAATGAGATATGCCGGAACTAGTGAGATATAATCTGACAACTACAAAATAATTTATTCCGGAGGAAATAAACATGAAAGAAAAGTAGGCATAATATTAAATGCAGAAAGAGCAAAAAAAAGTAGAGATTTTGAGCAATATCAGATCGAGTCCTGTTAGTTAAATGAGTAGCAGACCAATTGATATCAATTTTTTACAAATATATGCCTCAGCAGCAGATAGTGCAGAAGAAGAAATTGATGCATTTTACAGTGAAGGGATGGCAATGACTCTGTGTAAATCTCATGAGACAACTGTTATATTTGGAGACTTCAATGTAAAAGCTGGAAATGAACAAGTTGAGGATGTGACTGGTGGTTATGTTGTGGGAGAAAGAAATGAGAGAGGTGACAGACTGATAAAGTGGGCAAGAACGCTTGATATGGTCGTAGGAAACACCTGGTTTAAAAAGCATCCTAGACGCTTTTGAACGTGGAAAAGTCCAGGAAACAATGTTCATAATCAGATTGACTACATACTAATATGCAGGAGATTTATAAACCATTTGAAATCTTGTGAAAACTAGGCTAGTAGCAGACTGCAACAGCAACCATACACCAGTTAAAGGAAAACTTAGGATAAAATTGAAGAAAGTAAAGCGAATTTCCACCCGTGTGTTACCGGGGCCCAAAATAGGAACAAAGAATAATAACACTGTTCCCTACCAAGCATGTCATAGAAAGCAACTAAGGAGGGTTGAGCATGGGGCTGGTTACCCCATCCTGTTAAACCACAAAAACTTCAACAAACATGGACAAGTCAGTTAAGGAAAATAAAACTCAGCCATCCAAGACAGGAGAAGGTCCTCTTGCATGGAGGCGTATAATGCAACACAGAGAAAGCTGAAAGGAGTCTGTGTTACTGACTAACCTTCTTTCTTCTAGGAGAACCTCTAGATTTGGCACCTGAAATGTTTGGATATTGAACAAACGAGGGAAAACAGCACAAGTAGCAGCAGAAATGGGGGAATATAAGTTCGATCTCCTGGGACTGTGTGAAACAAAGTGGAGGGAGGTAGACAGGAAGAAGCTCAGCACAGGTGAATTGGTGCTGTCCTCGGGACATGAAGACGAAAGTTCACACCACAGTGAAGGAGTAGCTCTTATGTTATCTACAGAAGCACAGATAGCACTCATTGAATGGGAAGCAGTGGGATCCAGAATCATAACAGCTATGTTCAAAACAGCTAAAAAGAAAATAAATGTAAACGTCATCCAATCTTATGCACCAACGAATGACAAAGAAGAATCTGTAAAAGAAACATTTTATACTAAGACTGCAAGAATAAATAGATAAAAAAAAGACAGAGACATCACAATTTTGATGGGTGACGTGAATGCAAAGATAGGTACAGTCAACACCGCAAGAAGTCATGGGAAAACATGGGCTAGGAAATAATTAATGAAAAATGGGGAACTATTCACAAACTTCTGTGCTTCAAATAAACTAGCTATAGGAGGAAGCATGTTTCCACATAAGAGAATACACAAGGCAACATGGATATCACCAGACCATAGAACAGAAAATCAGATTGATCATACATACATAAACAAGAAGTTTAGATCAACATTGCAGAATGTAAAGGTATATAGAGGAGCAGATCACCATCCTCTCATAGCCAAAGTAAAAATGAAGCTCAAGAGATGTGCAACAATGCATAGTTATAGATAACAATTTAATGTAGGACATCTAAGAAATCAAGAAACAAATTTATGTCACAATATCCAACAAATTCCAAGTGCTCCAACAGCTGGAAGATGTAATGAATACAGAAGACCACTGGCAACAAATCAAAACTGTATGGAATGTGTAGTGGTATTGATGGTATTGTATGATGATGATGGTACTACATGTAAATTGTATGAGGCCAGCTGTGAAGGCTCCTGAGATAAAATGTAATTGAGAATTGTCAGAAGGCCTTTCTTGCTACCACTACGACCTCACACTTAATTTTTTTTTTTTTTATGAATGTAGCTGCGTAAAGTGTCTAGGGTTATGATGTGTACTGTGGTGTGATAGTTATAAATATACCCATAGATATTTAACAAGACTAATAAGATTAACAAGTGTTACAATACACTGAACTAACTCACGTGTGTAAAGTTTTTGATATAATTATATTACATTTATTTGTTCTGGATCAAGTTTTATTTTGACCAGAACTTGTTTTAAAAGAAGGATTTATAATTTATGAAAATTATGCATGGAATGTTACATAATAAATGCAAAAGTGTACATATTTAAGTACTAGAATAGTTAGTTTTATTAAAATGTTCTGGTAGTCAGCTACTAAGGAGGATATTTATTGTCTGTGCTGTTGGGGTGGTCTCATCACACCTGTCTATATTGACTACACAGTGTCCAGAAAATGGTGGGAATTTTTATGGGGTATCTGCAACTAAATGGGGTTGGTGAATATCCAGCAGACCAGAGGCTCACTCATCTGGTATTTGTAGCTCTGGTGCTGAAATCAGGCGGTCCCACCTCTCCGTGCTGGCGGGCACTAATGGTGGTCTCTGTCACGAGGACTGCACAGATACACTTGTGTAAATCACCACCCGAATAGATGATACTTCTTCGTTGACGACAGAAACTCGCAGCTCTGCAATCAAAGTATGGGCCATGTGTCAAAATCCATTCTCTACCCACGTCTGGACACCACACTGACACAACAACCACATTATACAGACAGGTCAGATCTCTCTGACCAAACAGCACAGTTACCATGGTGGGTTTACATCCGATAGATCCTCCCAGACTATAGATTCTGAAAAATAATTATTAGTTTTCTACCCTAAAAGAGGATAGGTAATATGTTTCCTTATTCTCAACTCTTGATCGGTCTTGCATAATCCTTGCTGGTGTTTAGGTACATTGTTAGTCCCTAGACCCTGACTTGGGCGGGGGGTCTAGAGCAAAATCCCTACTTGTTTGTAAGGTTAGATTATGATATGGCAGTATCAAATCACTCGAACATGAAACAATATTCAAAATATATAAAGAAATAATTTCAATCTTACCAGATTATGAATAATTAACACAGAAGTGCTAGCAAAACTCAGCTGAGCTGCTGGCTATAGGATGGCGTCCCTAAATTTAACTCACTGTCTTTCATATGGGAAAACACCACACTTTAAAATCTGTGTCTAACACTGAACAATTATTGAAGAATGACCCCAAATGCGCTCTGAGCGCTAATAATATGATTGTCTGTGGCCAATCACTGCCGAGGTTTATTTTTAATTTCAAATTTCCTCACTAAAGTCATTTCAGTCAAGCTTCAGTCACGTATGGATGGTTATCTGTTAGTCTGTCCGTCTCTACTTGTGTTCCTACAAAATTGTGCTCGATTTTTGACCCAACCGTTCTCTCCCCTTCAAATTTTTGTTGTAAAAAGTTATATTTAGACACAGCTACCACCAATGTCCCTTCACTTCTATGCCAAGTAAATTTGAACACCTGCGTCCCCAAGGTCGTGTTTTTGTGTGCAAATAACGATATGTTAGATTCAATGCAGTCTGTGGCTGATGTAAACTACACTGTCTTTTGTCATTATTTTCAATATTATCTATCCGTCTGTAAAATTAAGACCATATTCGTTCACTGCTCAGAATAGGCCATCTGGCCAGCTAATTTTTATATTCCTAACATTAATATTAAGAAAAATTTACTTTTTAATTTTTTTGTAATTTTTTTCAGACATCTGCGTTCTTCCGCTCAAATTCAAATCAAGCGCTTGGTATCGCAAAACGTCCAATTCCGTACCTCGTGTCAATTTGGGGGACTTGAATTTTTTTTACTTTCATCCATTTCCCCCCCCAATTGCGTCTCTTTAGCCTTTCCAGTCATATTTTTTTCCTTTTTGATCCTCCGTTCCCCTCCGGTCTAGCAAGTCAATTTTTATGGGGGATGATGACCCGCGGTCTAGGCGATCATGTACATCAGCAGCCTACGCATTATGTTTTTATCCTTAAATGTTATCCTTGGAGGAATTTTACCGTTGTATCTCTGTCAATTTCACTACAGAATGAGACATGTGAAGAAATACTGGGGAAAAGGGAATGACAACAAAAAGCATGGATAACAACAGAACCATCAATAAGATAAAAGACAGAAAAAACAAGAAAGCAGATTTAAACAGAAGCAAAACCAGAAGTTCGAAAGCCAAGGCTCAAGAAGTGTACACAGAAGCAAACAAAGAAGTAAGAAGAAGCATCAAAAGAGACAAGAGGAAATATATTGAGTTGGAAATGCTAAAGGAATCAATACATCAAAAGAAATCATACAAGAAGTAAGGAGGACGGCAAAGAATAAATGGATGGCAAATGAAATTTTACAACTGATGGATGCAAGAAGGACGAAGAAGCAAGACAAAGAAGAATATGGCACACTAAAGAAGTAAATAATAAGCAAATGTAAAACAGTAAAAGAAGCATGACTAAACCAGAAGTGCAGAGAGCTTGAAATGCAGCACAGAAAAGATAAAAAATCTTTGCACAAGCAAACAAGTGAGTTAACAGCCACTGACTGTTTGAAACCAAAAGAAGGAACATTGTTAATGGGTCATGAGAACATAATAGAAAGGTGGACAATACATCAATGAGCGGTATGATGATGAAAGACCAGATTTAAATGACCAGGACAGCTGTGAAGGACCACAAATGGCAGAGGTAGAGTATGCTGTGTGCCACATGAAGAAAAGCAAAGCGCTCGGACTAGGTAATATAACAGTAGAGGAAATGGAAGCTTTGGGAGAATTTGGAGTAGAAGTGATAACAAAACTCTTAAATGACATCTACAACAGTGGTTAAATACCTGATGATCTGCTAAAATCCATATTCATATCTTTACCAAAGAAACCTGGAGCCATGGAATGTGAAGAACATCTACCATTAGTCTTATGAGTCATGTGACCAAACTATTATTACGAATTATGAGAAGAGTGAGAAATAAAATTAAACCAGAAATCGGTGATGAACAGTGTGGATTTGTGGAGGGTAAAAGTTCAGACAATGCCATATATATTATAAGAACATTAATAGAAAGAGCCATAGAAGTAAAAACAGATATGTACTTATGCTTTATAGATTTTATGCTTTGGCAGCTAGCGCCTTCAATAGATTATCTAACATTTGGAAATTACGATCATTGAATATACATACCAAGCTTCGTCTGTTTAATTCAAATGTTATCTCAGTGTTAACATACGGCTGTGAGAGTTGGAAAATAACAAAATCATTGGAGAACAAGCTGAATACATTCGAGAACAAATGTCTTAGAAAACTCATGAACATCAGTTGGAAAGAATTCAAGACTAATCGACAAATAAGAGAAGACTCTAGGCAGAAATATGTCTCCGACTATATAAGGAAAAAGACGATGGTCATATATCGGTCATGTCCTACGAATGCAAAACAACAGAATACCACTACAGGCGCTCACTTGGGTTCCTGAGGGTAAGCGGAAAAAAAGGAAGACCAAAAGAAACACTCAGAAGAACAATAATAAGAGAAGGAAGAACGTTGGGCCTAAATAATGTGCAAGAGCTAAGAGGAGTGGCGTCACAACGAACAACCTGGAGAGCACTGGTTTCTGCCTTATGCGCCGTGTTTGGCGCTTAAAGAATTTATTATTATTATTATTATTTATAGATTACACTAAGGCATTTGACACAGTGAAACATGAGGAAATTATCAAAATGTTTGAAGGCATCAGTGTTGATGGTAAAGACTTGAGGATAATAAAGCACATGTACTGGCAACAAACAGCAGCTGTAAGAATTAGCAGCCAAATAGGAACGTTTCAGTAAGTAAAAAAAGGAAGTCAGGCAAGGATGTGTGCTGTCACGGGATCTGCTCAATCTGTACAGTGAAAATATAATGAGATCCCTAGAGGACATGCCATGCATATCATTTGGTGGACATATTATAACAAACTTGAGCTACACTGATGATACAGTTTTCATAGCAAAAAGTGAAAAGCAGCTGCAAGAAATGGTTGATACAATAGTGACAGAAAGCGAAATAAAGGCTTCAGCATTTATAGTAAAAAGACAGAAGTAATGGTCGTCTTAAAGAAAATGGCTTCCCCAAAATGTACTATCAAAGTAAATGGAACAGTTTGAAAACAGGTCACTAAACTCAAATACCTGGGTACATTAATAACAAAGGATGGAAGATGCATCTCAGAAGGGAAAAGCAGAATAGCTGTGGCTAAAACAGCAATCTATAAAATAAACAATGAAGCATAGCCAGAGGTGCCCTTGACTGGCACCCACAAGGGAAAAGAAGAGTGGGGAGGCCAAAGAGAACTTGGAGAAGAACTGTGGAAGAGGAGGCTAAGGAAATTGGAATGACTTGGTGTTGACTCCATTTTATCGTTGAGTTCAGTGAAGAGGTAAATTGAAACGCGAATGGTTAAAACGGAATGAATGTCAACAATGTTCTTCAAACGAAAATTCCAACAAGTATCGTTGAATTGGGTGAACTGGGCAAGTATTGGCAGCACACAAGTCGGTGATTACAGTACATATATTTTATTGACGTGACACCAACGAAGTGGAACAAGACAATCATAGTTACAGATGCGAAGATCATACGTCAAAATGTTAATATCACTGTTAATAGTTGTTGTAGATTCTCTAACAGTTAAGTTCTCTTATATTCCAGTGACTAAGGATCACTTCCATTACCATATAACAGACATGGTATTAACGTCCGTTGACCTTCTCCCAAGGACGTTTATTAAGGCAAACGGATTCATTCTCACGGAGCAATAATTTATATCATACTTGTAAGCATCCCAGACTTTCTTCATAAAATTCTTAGATAGCATATCCAATCCAAACAAAGGCAGATATAACAATACAACCAGGTTAGTGTTTCATCTTGGCTAACCTCTCGGTATCCATACCACGACTTTGGCATAGGTAAAACGGCATATTAAACATGTGAAGCATCTAGATATATTCATTAACTTGATTCCACATATGGATTCTCCCTCTACGAAAAGATTCCAAAGGCTATCGACTCCGTGTGTCCAATTCTAGGAATGTCATCTCCGATGAATTCCCGCTAGACCATTAATAGGAGCGGCCTGATACTTTAATTTACATAATTAAACTTGCCATAAGAAATGGGGCGACACTTACTTCATTCTTCCACTATTGGCTTCGCCATGAAGACCAATAGATACGAATACAAACTGATGGCTTCTTCAAATTTGCCAGGAATCAAAGAATAACACTGCGGACATAAATGTCGTCCGAGCTGCCCCTATCATGACGTCACAATCTACTCAACTAGGTTACACGTGCGTCCAAAGCAACTCACACAGCATTGTGCACGTCAGTGCGTGAATCAATCGAACGCACAAATAATATAACTATATAAAACTGGTGCGTACATTTGGCAGGACCGAAGACTACCCCCGTAGGTAATAAATGTACGTAACAGCTCCCTTATTACCTCCCCTTAAAAAAATTAATTCTATTAATTTTTTTCGAACTAATTACTCGAGAGAGGTGAGTCAAAACTACAACAAGATTTATGACATGCATAAAATTATATCATATTAAGAAAAGAATATTAAATGAAAACAATATAACTAAATGATAGTATGCATTAAAGCACACATCCACCATCGACCTACTTTGGAACGATGTGGTAATATTCGAAGTAAAAAGAAGTTGAAAATGAAAATGAAATAAACCATAAAAAAAAAAAAGATGATAATAAAATTCAACAAAATTGTTTTAAAAGAAATTTGAAACATATGATTTCAAAAAATGAAAATGAACAGCAACACTGATGATGATCAATGATAAAAGAATCAATAAAACAGAAAATTTTAAAATACAACATGCAAAATGAAACAAAGCATAATTAAACACTTTAAGAAGCAACGCACTTACTATTTCCTAACACTAGTAAGTTTGACTAGTTATCTAAAAGTGAGATATCATGTAGTGGGATACGTGAATACACGTATTGCGAAACACTAATGAAGGTAGTAGATGTGTGATTTATAATCAATCAAATTGATTAAATTGAATTATACTAATTAGTAGTACTTAATTTATGAACAAATAACTAATTACTAATTTATTCTAAGTGATTTCAATTTCACTCATTGTTAATATTCTTTTAGAACTAGTTAAATCGACAAGAATATGTTCTAAAATGTACCATGCCTGAAATAAGTTTACGAACACGATATGTAGTGTAATCTGTTCCATAACAATAGTGAATGTCTATTTGTCACTCTTACCAATGTTTCCATACTAAAAAAAAAATGTTACTTTAATATCACTGTTCCCGTTCTAACAAAAACGTTACTTCACAAGAAATAATGTTATAATCCATACGTAAGTATATTCTGAAAGTTATATATATACGAATACTGCAGAACTACACATAGTCTCCACAGATGTATAATCATTGACCATATACAAAGTTATTCATGTTTCTGTGAGGACGTTTCACCATCTGGAAGTGGTTTAATTTCGACGTGTTCACTAGGGCATCTTGAAAGACAGTCTGCAAACACATTCTGTACTCCAGGAATAGCTCGTATCTCAAAATGGAACGGTTGAAGCGCAATAGCGTAACGCGCTGACTTTGATGACTTCACGTTCCCTGTGTTCAGTGCTGTAAGAGCTTTCTGGTCGGATTCCACCACAAAGTGTGATCCGAGGAGATAACGATCCAGTTTTGTGATTGACCAGACAAGAGCGAGGAGCTCTTTATCTAGAACGGAATACTTCATCTCGCTCGTCGTAAGCTTTCTGGATACGTACATAACAGGAAATAAGGTGCCTCCGTATTCCTGCATTAAAACTGCCGCGATAGCGTAGGAAGAAGCATCACTGCGAAGAACAAAGGTGAGATCTTTGTTAGGCAACCTTAAAAACAGGCTTATTTGAAAAAAAAAAATTGTTTTATATAATCTAAAGCCGTTTGATGATCCTGCGACCACTTTATTACATTAGATGTGCCTTTCTTCAGTAACGAAGAAAGAGGTGCAGTTATAGTAGACAAATGAGGGATGAATTTAGAATAGAACTGTATTAGTCCTAAGAGCGACCTCACTTGTTTTTTTGTCTTCGGTGCTGAGATGTTTAAAATTTTAGAGACGTTACTGTCTTCTGTATACATTAAACCGCGACCTATACGGTGACCAAGAAATGAGATGTCATGAAAACCGACAAAAGCCTTTGAAGGTTTCGCTGTTAAGTTATAATCCCGTAAGGTAGAAAGTAAAGATTTTAAACCCTGAATATGTTCATCCCAAGAGTCACTGAAAAGACAGATGTCATCTATATAAGTAATGACATCGGGACGATGAGACAATATGCGGCGCATCATGCGTACAAAGGTAGCTGGCGCATTCATTAGACCGAATGGCATAAAATTCCATTGAAAAAGACCCCGTGGCGTCGAGAAAGCGGTGAATGGCTTTGCTTTAGGGGTTAATGGCACTTGCCAATAACCCTTTGAAAGGTCAAATTTCGAAAAGAATGTGGCATGAGATAATTTCTCTAATAAGTCGTCTAAAAGAGGTAATGGTTCCGCATCGAATTTTGTAACTTTGTTTAATTTCCTGTAATCTACGCAAAGACGTATATTGTTGTCCTTCTTCCGAATGATTACCATAGAAGAATAATATGGTGATGAAGATGGTTCAATTATATTTAATTGAAGCATCTCATCCAATTCCTTATCAACCTTATCACGAAAGTGTAAAGGAATAGGATATGGGCGAACTCGAATCGGTGTATCGTCAGTCAGAATAATGTCATGTTGGATGACTGACGTATGACCTGGGATGTCAGTGAGGACATCCTCATACGTGTGTAGAATATTAGAGACTTGCTGATGTTGATCATCAGTAAGAGTAGATGAGATAGTAACATCATTCCATTTCTCAGTGGAATGGAGTGGTACAACTGGTATTGGTAGTTGTACATCATCGAAAGAAGATTCCTCTTCTTGGATGACTGACAAACTAGAATAGTGTTGAATAGGAGGTGTAGGATCGTCAGTTGCTTGGAACACTGATTGTAGATAATCAGGACGTGAGTAATATTCCTTCAACATATTAATGTGGAAGGTTTTATGTTTACCATTAACATCAACGATGTAGTCGACATCGGATATTCTTGAGATGATCCTGAAAGGACCTCTCCAGGTAATTAAAAGACGATTATTATGCGCAGGGAGTAATACAAAAGCTTCATCACCAGGTATGAGCTGGCGAAGACGTCTATACTTGTTTGCAAATAGACGAGCTTTTTCTTTGGCTTGTTCGGATGATGCAGTAGCTAATCTACAAGCATTTATGATTCTCTTTCTCAGAGAGATCACATACTCATAAGAGGATTGAGTTTCCTCTTCAATATTCTCGTCAACCAATAAGTCGTGGATTAACGCCATCGGACCGCGTGGTTGCATGCCGAAAACAAGTTGAAATGGAGAAAACCCCGTTGCTTGGTTTTGTACTTCGCGATACGCAAAGAGACAAGCGGGTAGGACCCGATCCCAGTCTTGTGGGTGGTCTTGAGTTATCTTACCCAACAACTGCTTGAGTGTCCTATTTAGACGCTCAATTAACCCATTTGACATCGGATGATAAATAGAACTTAGAGATCTGTCTATACCTAATGTCTTCATAACTTGAGACATGGATTCAGAAATGAACTGAACCCCATGATCCGACAAGATTTTCCGTGGAAAACCAATGCGTGAGAAGATTAACATCAATGCCTCTGCTACACTGGCAGATGAAGTGTTCTTGAGAGGGATAGCTTCAGGCCAGCGAGTGCACATATCAATGCACGTAAGGATATGCGTATGCCCTCTAGCAGATGGTAGCATAGGACCAATAATGTCTATAGCCATTTTATCAAATGGTCTAATCGGGATGTCCGCAGCTTGAATAGGAGCCGCATGAAATGGACCCCGTACCTTAACTTCTTGACATATCAAACAAGACCGACAATAGAGAGTGATGTCCTTATGGACGCCTGGCCAGTAGAATGCCGAAAGCACTCTGGATTTGGTACGCGAAAAACCCATATGGCCCGCACATTGCGAGTCATGCGCATGTCGTAATATACGAGATCTCATACAGGATGGGACTATAATCTGAGAACATAAGGATGAATCCTTTTCTCGTATTACTCTAACCAAAATCCCATTTTTAAGTATAAAGTCATGTCTAGATTTTGCAAGTTTGTTGCTGGTATTATTTTTTGTTCACATACTGAAAAAATTTTTTTAATGAATCATCATTCTTTTGCAATGTTGCAAACAACTCCCGTGAAATAGGAGCATCATCATCACAAGTGGTATGAACTGTAGGTTCCATAGGTGTATCATGCGACATATTAGTAGCTTGCGCTCTAGTCACTACTGCATTTGCAGTTTGAATATGTCGCTCTTCCCATTCAGCAATTTGCTGTGGTGTACACTCTTTAATACCATGTATGCGACCAAGTATTAAATCACAAATTGGATTCGGAAGGAGACAAGCTTGAATCTTTCCTGAAAAAAATGGAGTATTAAGATCAATAATAGCAGTGGCAAATGTTTCAATTGTGCCACCAAACGTTACACATTTGACAACCCGGCCCGTGGCACAACTTGGGTTGATCAGCGAAGTCCGGACGCCGACTGTACTGCAACCAGAGTCAAATAGGAGAGAGCATGAAATATTGTTGACAAATCCCTTGTTAAACTTAAGAGAGCCCTGTCCCTGGTGTACTGAAGCAGCAGTGGCCGTACAGACTGCAGGTAGACTAGGCAAGGTATGTCCGCAACGCAGCGTCGTGATCGCCCTGGGCTGGAAAAGAGTAGAGCATTCTGAACAATCTTTGACTTGGGTACAATCAAGAGAACAACACATAGCATTATGAGTTTCAGCTCCTTTACCCTGTTCAATGTTAGCCTGTGTATCACTAAAAGCGACATTAGAATGTCTATTCGTATTACTCAACGATCTATCTCGTCGACGCGATCGATTTTGATTTTTGTCATTAAAATTGCCATAATTGTAGTTTCTGCTAGAGTTAAAATTTGGATTAGTCCGATAATTTGTATAATTATCGTTATGATGTTGGTAAAATGGTTTATTTCCAAAAAATTGTTTGTTTTGCGGACCCTGAGATCTTGATCTCCAGTTTTGTTTATTATAATGTCCTTGATTATTTTTTAAAATTATTGTTACCAAAATCTCGCGATCTGTGAGCCTGGTTCCAAGAAACATTAAATGGAGCAGATTGTTGAAATTGCTTCCCTTTGTAAAAATTACCATTGTTAAAATTGTCATTATTTCCCTTATTGACATATCTGTCAGCACTAAAAGAACGATTGCGTGAAAAATTGTTTTGTTGTGCTGCAAAAGCAACAGGCAATTCATTCTTAATCTGTGCATTACTTAGATCCATGTTTGGGTGAGCAGTGCAAAAATTTTTTGCATGTTCTTCTAAATTTTTCATTGATAAAGGTTTCCGTTCTTGCAAAAATGCGAGAAATGTAGGATTTACAGACGATAGTACCTTATCGCGCATCAGTAAATCGAAGAGACCTTCATATGACTTTTCAATTTTGGATAATTCAATCCATCTTTCTAGTGTTAGTCGTATTTGTGACAGAAAATCATTGAAATTTCTGCTAGATTGGGGTAGTAATGTATGAAATTTTAAACGATATTGGTCTTCTGTCATTTGGAATTTTTGCAGAAGTGCCGCTCTAAGAGCATTATAGTCATTTTTCTCACCAATGCTGGTGGTATGATAAACTGCTAATGCGTCCCCTGTGAGTAATCTGGATAAATATGTACAGTATAGAGCTTTATCCACGTTATAAGACACACAAGTGGCCTCAAACCTATCTAGGAAGAATATCACGTCATCAGACGGGGGATTAAATTTTGGTAATTTAAGGTGAATTTCCTTAAAATTATCATGTCTGGATGAAGTTTGGCTTTCAAAAGTTCTCTGAGAATTAGCTTCCTGAGTTAACCTAAGTCTTTCATATTCTGACTCTGCTAATTTCAGTTCATGCTGTCGTTTTCTTTCATTCTCTTCCATCTCAAGCTGAAGTCGCTTTGTGTTTTGTTCAGCTATTAATCTTCTTTCTGCCACTTCTTTTTGTTTCTGTTCTGCCTCTCGCTGCAATCGTTTCTCTTCTAATTCAGCGGCTAATCTCATTTTTTTCTCCTCTTCCTCAGCTATAAATTTCCTCTTCTTTTCATCCTCCTCAGCAGTTAATCTCATTTTTTCTCCTCTTCCTCAGCTATAAATTTCCTCTTCTTTTCATCCTCCTCAGCAGTTAATCTCATTTTTTTCTCCTCTTCCTCAGCTATAAATTTCCTCTTCTTTTCATCCTCCTCAGCAGTTAATCTCATTTTTTTCTCATTCTCCTCCGCCTCAATCCTTTTTTGATCTGCCTCAAATTTCAAATTTTCCAAACGTAAAGTTTCTAACCTTCTCTGATCAGCTTCTATTTCTTGAGCTTTCTTATATTCTGCAAGTGCAAATGCTTTTGCTTCCTCAGGAGCCATCTGAAGAGCTTTTGCTTGCTTAATGAAATAGTCTAAGGTAGCCATTATTCAATTTTATTATGTAATAATACTACTTAAAATTGTTACTACAACTCGTGGTTTTCGTTCCTGTTCTAGAACGGTAAAATCAATTTATATAGTAGGCAATAATATTAATAATTAATAATGTAATTTTATAACATGAAATGGTGTGAAAGCAATAACGTGACAGACAATAGCACAATACTGACACGACACGATAATCAAGACAAATGACTACAGTCGTAGAAATCAAATAAAATAAAATGTGGAACTAAAATAGAATGTCGTAAAAAATTACGATGACATCTACGATCCAATAATGCACAAGACAATTGACAACACAGTGTAAAAACATATGCTTTGTAAAAAACTGAACGACAGTCAGGTAAGATGGACGCAAAATACAAACAAAATTCATCATAAAACTAAATTATGAATAAAAATAGCTACCAAAAACAACGATTAAACGTGACGAAACAGCTAAATAGATAATATTATAAGAAGCAACTAGCGATCGGAACTTCGGCAAGGTTTCTAGCCTTGTACCGGAACTATCGCTCAATTGAAACTTAACAAGACGAGCCCTACAGAACGTCTGACGAAGAGCCCGAATTGGCTTCGAGATGGATCTCGTTCGTCAGATCAACCTCCCTACCTCCCACGAAGAATACACAACATATAACACTGAACACGAAAAATATGAATGTGGACATAACACGGAAGGCACAACTAAGCGTAATAAAGTGTACAACGGAAACACGTTATACTCATCTCGCGTGCAGGTAAAAAATCAATGTGCCTCGTCTCCGTGGATGTACGTCTACAGATAAAATACTTCGTTCTGCTTCTCTAGATTACAGCTCGCACGCAATAATGATGAAGAGATGATCTCCAAGTAATCAGTCACTGTGAAACTTGACGTGGAGGTTGATTGAAGACCTTGACCTTGGTAAACGTAAGTTGAATCTGATTCATATCACGCTAGGATCCAAACTGAGATGATGTCGCCTTGAAAGTAAAAATTCTTCTTTTTAAACGATAATTTGGATGGGTACGTTCCTTGAAAGTTAGATATTTCCAGACCACACTGGAACACCATTTATTGTTGACTCCATTTTATCGTTGAGTTCAGTGAAGAGGTAAATTGAAACGCGAATGGTTAAAACGGAATGAATGTCAACAATGTTCTTCAAACGAAAATTCCAACAAGTATCGTTGAATTGGGTGAACTGGGCAAGTATTGGCAGCACACAAGTCGGTGATTACAGTACATATATTTTATTGACGTGACACCAACGAAGTGGAACAAGACAATCATAGTTACAGATGCGAAGATCATACGTCAAAATGTTAGTATCACTGTTAATAGTTGTTGTAGATTCTCTAACAGTTAAGTTCTCTTATATTCCAGTGACTAAGGATCACTTCCATTACCATATAACAGACATGGTATTAACGTCCGTTGACCTTCTCCCAAGGACGTTTATTAAGGCAAACAGATTCATTCTCACGGAGCAATAATTTATATCATACTTGTAAGCATCCCAGACTTTCTTCATAAAATTCTTAGATAGCATATCCAATCCAAACAAAGGCAGATATAACAATACAACCAGGTTAGTGTTTCATCTTGGCTAACCTCTCGGTATCCATACCACGACTTTGGCATAGGTAAAACGGCATATTAAACATGTGAAGCATATATATATTCATTAACTTGATTCCACATATGGATTCTCCCTCTACGAAAAGATTCCAAAGGCTATCGACTCCGTGTGTCCAATTCTAGGAATGTCATCTCCGATGAATTCCCGCTAGACCATTAATAGGAGCGGCCTGATACTTTAATTTACATAATTAAACTTGCCATAAGAAATGGGGCGACACTTACTTCATTCTTCCACTATTGGCTTCGCCATGAAGACCAATAGATACGAATACAACTGATGGCTTCTTCAAATTTGCCAGGAATCAAAGAATAACACTGCGGACATAAATGTCGTCCGAGCTGCCCCTATCATGACGTCACAATCTACTCAACTAGGTTACACGTGCGTCCAAAGCAACTCACACAGCATTGTGCACGTCAGTGCGTGAATCAATCGAACGCACAAATAATATAACTATATAAAACTGGTGCGTACATTTGGCAGGACCGAAGACTACCCCCGTAGGTAATAAATGTACGTAACACTTGGGCACAGCTGAAAAAGACAGCCCAGAATAGAAATCGATGGAGAGCAACTGTTTCTGCCCTATGTTCCATGGGGAACGGAAAGGAATGATGATGATAAAGTAAAGAGTATTTTATGGAGCAATTCTTTGTCGATGGAGGTAAGAAAGAGAGTTCTTCATTGTTATATAGAACCAATCCTGACGTATGGGAGTGAGTCATGGACAATTAGTAAACAAGTAAGGAAAACACTAGAGGCCACAGAGATGTGGTTTTACAGAAGAAAGTTAAAAATACCATGGACAGCCAAAAAGAGTAATGTGGATGTCTTGAAAGAGGCCAATATGCAAAGGAAACTTATTTCACAAGCTAGAAAGAAGCAATCCACTTATTTGGGGGGGCATGTTATGAGAAGAGGAAAGCTGGGATATATCGGAACAGCAGGTAAGATTGAAGGAAAAAGAGGTAGAGGAAGACAAAGAAAGCAAATACTGGACAGTTTGACATCGTGGCTTGGATAGAAGTCAAGAACAGAATTGATAAATTGTACTGGAGGCAGCAAAAAAATATGAAGCTTGTATATATTTAATCAAACTAGATTTTTAAATATTATTACATCCTAGCTGAAACAAGATGTAAGTTTCTACATTATATCATTCTAGCTGAAACACGCAGTAAGTTATTGTAAATCAGATCAGTTGCCATCTCCCCATTGTTGTACATCGTTATTCTGGGCAGGAAACCTAAGGTTGCACCACTACAGTATGATGGGGATGGCCTATAGAATGTTGTCGAGAAGGTCTCCAGAAATTGGTTCGTTAAAAAATGAAAAGACCCATTCGAGATAAGTACAAGAAGAAGAAAAGGTGAATGCTCTCCATTAGATAGTGCTTTCTAATAAATCAAGGAAAATTGTATTTACCCCTACAACATTACTTCTTTCCCTGAATATTGATAAAGAATGAGTTCCCAACATCATAAATGAAGAATTTTGCCTATATGTAAATACTTAGACAGCACGAGTGTTACACTAAATAACAAAGTAATGATCAACGCGGCTATACAGTTTATTAGTTAAATATATACACATTTAGGGTTATTAGAAAGTGAAAAGGATCATGGTGAAAGACAGTTCACACACACATAAAATATAAAAATGTAGTTAATTAAATATGATAGGGAACCTAGATAAATAGTGAGATGATGATGGGATATGGTAAGTGTTACCACACTGATTACCAGTCTACACTGTTCATAAGCCTCTCAAATTTCCTCCACTGAATGATTATACTGAGATATGCATCAACTGTCCAATGGAGGTGTCTGTCTCACTGTGTGGGTTATTTTCAAGATGAGTGCTTATTGATGAAGCCTTTTGCGTGTGTAGGAGTGAGAACCTGTAAAGTGTAATGTCCCTCAGTGCTTGGAAATCTCTCTAGCTTCAACAAACTATTGACTTTTATCTCAGGAACTCACTGCTGCTTGTTCTTGAAAAGTAATGATCATCTAGTAGTGAGTGTGTTTCGTGATATGAAGCTTTGATTGAATGAATTTACATTGTGAGGTTGAGTAGATGAATTTACTTCTTGCACTGACACAATGAGTAGATGAACATGGTTCAGGCTGTAAGCTTTCAAGTGATTTGAACTTGATATAGATATATGTGATCTTATTCAGGCAATATGCTTTTGAGTGAGTTGAACTTGATATAAATATGCAGATCAGCTTGTGAGCACTTGATAAACAGATGAATAAAAAGCTGTGCCACCAACTTATACAAACGTGGGCATGGATTTGCTTTCTTGTAACTTAGGAAGTGTATGATGTCCTATCTTGTGGATTCTGCTATCCGGACGTAGGCTTTGCTAGCTTCTTTCCAATTAGACGCTAAACATGTAATATGTAAACTCAGATTTCTGCAGGACTGAAGACACAAAGTGGATTCATAAGTTTCACATCTTCCTTTTCCTCACTATTGCTTCTTCCTAACTGACCACTCTGTTTTTAATCGTCAAACGATGGTATCCATGAGGCACACATGATGGTGTTAAATATAGTGAGCATGAAAGTGTGTGCGCATTTCAGTCTGCAATGATGATCTAATAATCTAGATGAAGGTGAAATATGTAACTATAAATTACTTCTTTACATATAAGTCATAGAGGAAAAATCTTTGATTAACTATTCACGGCTAGAGATAATGGGAAAAAAAATATTTCGCACATTTAGCTATGAGACTAAGTGCAAAAAGCAATCACTAATAATGAAAAAGAAAAAATTATTAATAATTTGTTTAAATTCCCTAACCCTTTTTTTTCCCCCTTCATGGAAATCCTTAAGAACACATTTAGACTTAAAATTCCACCATAATTAAATTATCCTCTAAACTGGAATGAAATAATGGAACAGGCTAGCGCTTATTATATTCTTCCACTATGCTCCGCGGATGTTGTAAAACATACTGACTTCTGTTGAATGTGTCGTTATATTTACTGATGGCCCATATTTGATAATTCTAATGCGGTTCCATTAGCTTCACACTCTGATCCACTAATTCACCTTCCATCTTACTATGCCACATCTGCATGCTTGCTTGCAAGTTCAGTGGCCATCAAACGCTAAAACTGGTTAGGCTCTCATAACAAACTCTTCAGTTCCTTGGTGGATGTCCCGTGATAAGAATAACTAGGGCTTGTGGTTGGTCACCTAATTGAGAAATTATCTACCCTTTTGTTACAGAGTTATTCTCATTTGCGGCTCAGACTTAATTCCCCGTTGATCACCTGCCTGGCGCATCCTCTTTTGTTTCCTTGTCATCTGGCCTGTGGGTGGCTTCCTTTAATCTATTCACTTACTGTGTTGCCACTGACACAACATCTGAGTTTCTACCATCGTCAAAAAGTATACATTCTGGTAACAAGAACTTCTCTGCATCTCGCAAGTCCTTTGTTTTCGATTGTGGCTGGCATGCTATTGTGCCCAGATGTCTTGACACCAGGTGTTCAAACAGGGGATTAAGCTATCAGTCGAATTCTCATATTTACCCATATGTTGCAACAGCCAACATGTGACAGTAAGATCTAACAAAGCCAGGTGTTCTAAACGATAACTTTCCATCAGAGCATGTAGATGGGAAATATACAAGGTGTGATTAAAAAGTACTGATAGTGCAAAGAGGGGAGAAATAACATGAAAACGATGTTGAAAAAGGTAAAAGATGATGAAAGATAGGTCCACTATATCACACCTATCAAAGAGCAATTGCAGTGGAACTCCAGTGTCTCTGTCTCTTGTCTTGATAGTAGACTCTGATAGGCACTTTCCTGTCCATTTTTCAGCTTTGGTCCTTGGCCGTTGACTGACTAAGCAATCAGGAACCATCATGCCTGGTGGTGTCTTGTAAAAATAAAAGGGGAGGTAAAGGATCCCGTTACACGCCTATTGAGGCATATTGGGAATATGGTGTTAGGCCTATATTTTCTTGACCATCGGCACACTAGGGGTGACGTGGTCAGCATCACGCCGGCTGCCTTAACCATCCCAGAGTTGCTGTGGTACCCAATTCATGAGGCTGGGTCGACCCCGGAGCCGTTTGCGGTCTAAAAAAATCCCACCTCAACTGGGGATCGAACCATAGACCACCGAGCTAGAAAGGCAGTGCACTAACCACTGCGCTACCGTGGCTCTGGTGTCTTGTAAGGCAGCAACAAACTGTTTCCACTTTGCTCGGTCGACAGCCATCCTTCGTGTGGTGCACCAGATCTGGTTCATGCTTAACATCTCTGCCTCCACAGTTCTCCACCAGGTGGCTTTTGGCAGACCTTGCTGTCTCTTTTCTTCTAGAGTCCACAGCATGGCAGTTCTGATGATAGTGTCAGGGCCTCTTCTGAGGATGTGGCCAACCCAGTTCCAGCGTCAACCCGCTATGATGGTGCCATGTCTTCTTGGTGGCTCCGAGTTAGCTGTTCTTGGTTGGTGATGGTGTTTAGCCAGAAAATTCAAAGAATTTTTCTTAGGCAGGTTGTGTGGACAGTGGGCAGTTTGGACATTTCCTTTTATGTCCATCTCTTGATGTTATCTTCTTACTTTTAGTGCTGTCTTTCTATTACACACTTTTAGTGCTGTCTTTCTATTACACACTTTTAGTGCTGTCTTTCTATTACACACTTTTAGTGCTGTCTTTCTATTACACACTTTTAGTGCTGTCTTTCTATTACACATTAGCCATCATCTTTGACATCCAATGTTTTTCAGCAAGGATTTGTGTCTTTTATAACCAAAATATTTTCTCTGTTCAGCTTTAATCTCATTCATTATTTCTCTGTTCATTCATATCTGTCTATGATTTCTTTCTTGTCCTATGTACCCAATTCTTCTGTATAATCCACATTTCAAGTGCATCTATTGTTTCTGCTTACTGCTTGTTGATTTATCTTTGATCCATTGCTTTCTTCAGGATAAATACGTGGTGAGGTCACACTCTTTTCCATGGTGGGAGCCTTAATACTTTTTTTATGTTTCTAATACGTCTCTAGTGTGTCTCACATTTGACAGTTCCTCTTCATGAGCCATTGATCTCTTCAGATTTTTCTGCTTCAGTTGCGGTCAGTCTTTGTATACTAGGAATGGACATTCCCTTTAGTAGGGTTTCTTCTATTTCACCCATGTTGTTTTGCCAATCAGCCAAGGATGGTGTCTGAGATGTGACCATCACTGTACGGAAGCTGCAGTATCCGTGTAGTCATACATGAGCTGGATAAAGAGGCAGAAACCTCATTAATACTAAATATTCAATAAGGATATGGCTGTCACTCACCGTGAGATACTATCTCTCTCTCTTTACTCTGCATCTCATGCTTGTTTGGTTTGATAAATTTCAGATTGTAACTGGGTTGATGTATTTTTTTGTTTTTTTGTTCTTGTCTGTTTTTTTGTTTTGTTTTTGGTATGTGTATGTAAAAGTTGGGTTCAGATAAATAAAGCAACTATTCTATGTCAAAATTCAAGGACTTTAACTTTCTTCACTTAATACAAGCTCAACTTTCACAGATATCACATGGAGTGGAGTAATGACAATTTTCTTTCTTAAGTCACGATAAGTAGGTCATGTACACTCCAAGAGGACCTATGTCTCAAAACTGTGGCATCATAAACCAGACTGAAGACGCAGCAATGAAACAGGGACAGGATTATGAAGTATGTTTATTTTAAAATATATTTACTTTACTAAACAGTCAACATTTTATTATAAAATGATCAGATTAAAATTGTTACATTTTCACTACTCAGATTACTGTTATGTTTTCTTATTTATTTGTCACTCAAGGCTGTGCAGAATCTAAATATTAAAACCTATACTTTCTTTTGGGAGTATACTATCATTTTCCAATGAGTCAGTAGGTACTTACCTCCATCTGTCCTTGTATTTGGTAACTATTTTGGTTTCATCATAAGGTATTTCTTTCTAGCTAGGCAAACAAGAAATGATAATAGGTAATACTTGAAATTTTAAAATAACAGTATATGAATATTTAAATATTGATTTTACAGAAGAATATTAAAAAATAATATGCAGCATGAACATCAAGAAAACAGTAAATCCTTTAATAATGAAGCTTAAGATAAATGACCAGATCATTCAGTAAGAAATATGGCATTAATGTGGAAATATCATGACATTCAATCATTCATTGACTGCCTTGCACACCAGTGGTGGTAAATGTGTCTCTCCATTTCCTACACATCTTTGGTGTCAAGAATCGACCACATCTTCAATCCCTTCCCATGCCATGTGGTTAGTTTGTCAAGGTATTTCTCTTTCTGTTTTCTTCTTCATTACTGGTATTTGAATTTACCAATTGTTACCAGATTCTCTAATTGTTCTTAAAATAAATTCCATATGGGGTTAAATGATGATTTTAAGGCACAAGTGATGACACTTGCAAACATTCTTCTCTTCAGTTATTGCCCCGTACTTATCGATTCATTAGTCAGCTTAGTCCTTACACTGAAAGAGACGAACAGGAAATGCAATCCCTGCACTTTTACCTCAAGGAATCATCATTTAATGCCATATGGAATTTAAATTAAGGGGCTGCTGTAAAACTGGTAAGGAATATAAGTATTTAAATAAATAACACGGTATTTAATCAGTTTTACAAATTACAAATTCTTGTGAACCGTAATTTGTAAAACTGATTAAATACCGTGTTATTTATTTAAATACATATGGAATTAGCTTTTTTTTTCGTTAGGATTTGTAGACTCCCTTACACAGCCACACGAAAAAGCACTTACTTTACAGATTCTAAAAAATAGCAGAACTCAGTTCCCATTTATGAGTGAGATAAAACTAGATTAGAGTTGTAAAGTGAGTTTATTTTTTATTCTTGGCCTGTGTTTTAAAAATGTTGTACAGATGTATAAAATACAGCAACACTGCCTAAATATTTGAGAAAATTTGTATTATTAGAATATAACCCTACTTCTGATTTGTTACTTTACTTTCTGCTTCACCAGTTTGAAAGAAATATTGAAAGTGATGTCCCTGAACTCTCATGGTAAAGCAGGAACAATATTATGAGTGTTAAGTGAGATTAGATTGCCCGAGTTTTTTTTTTTGTTATCTAGGAATATTTTGTTTGGTCTCAGCTCTCATAAAGTACAATAGCAGATTCTCATAATATTTGAAGTGTGTAGTGCCAATGTATAAAATTTTTGATTTGATTCTTGAATAAAGTTCAAGTGGAAAATGCAAAACAACTTGATGTACTGAAATAACTCTTCATTTGATGACTTGTAATTTGTTACACACTAGTACGTATGACCATTTCTTCAGGACCTTTACTCTATATATTTTCAGTCATTGAAAGGTAGTCATTCATACCAGAATCATAACAGCTATGTTCAAAACAGCTTAAAAGAAAATAAATGTAAATGTCATCCAATGTTATGCACCAACTAATGACAAAGAAGAGTCTGTGAAAGAAGCATTTTATACTAGACTACAGGAAATTATGGAAAAAGTAAAAAGAAGAGACATCACAATTTTGATGGGTGACATGAATGCAAAGATAGGCACAGTCAACACCAGCTTTGAAGAAGTCATGGGAAAACATGGGCTAGGAATAATGAATGAAAATGGGGAACTATTCTCAAACTTCTGTGCATCAAATCAACTGGCTATAGGAGGAAGCATGTTTCCACATAAGAGAATACACAAGGCAACATGGATATCACCAGACCATAGAACAGAAAATCAGATTGATCATATATGCATAAACAAAAAGTTTAGATCATCATTACAGGATGTAAAGGTATATAGAGGAGCAGATGTGGCATCAGATCACCACCTTCTGATAGCCAAAGTAAAAATGAAACTCAAGAGATATGCAACAATGCAGAATTATAGACAACAATTTAATGTAGGACATCTAAGAAATCAAGAAACAAGAGACAAATTTGTGATCACAATATCCAACAAATTCCAAGTGCTCCAACAGCTGGAAGATGTAGAGAGTACAGAAGACTATTGGCAGCAAATCAAAACTGTATGGAATGAGACATGTGAAGAAATACTGGGGAAAAGGGAACGACAACAAAAAGCATGGATAACAACAGAAACCATCAATAAGATAAAAGACAGAAAAAACAAGAAAGCAGATTTAAACACAAGCAAAACCAGAAGTTCCAAAGCCAAGGCTCAAGAAGTGTATACAGAAGCAAACAAAGAAGTAAAAAGAAGTATCAAAAGAGACAAGAGGAAGTATATTGAGGAGTTGGCAGAAGATGCTGCATCCAAAGGAAATATGAGAGAACTGTATAGCAGCACAAAGAAGCTAACAGGGAAATACAAGCAAACAAGTTGCCTCATAAAAGACAAGAATGGAAAACTGCTCAACAATATACAAGAGCAAATGAAGAGGTGGACAGAATATTTTGAGGACCTTCTCAATAGACCAGCCCCACAAAACCTCCCGGACATCCAGCCAGCAGAAGAAGAGCTACAAATTAACGGTGAAAGACCAACGAAATAAGAAATAAAGAAAGCCATAAAGCTTCTAAGAGATGGAAAAGCGTCTGGACCTGATGGCATTCCAGCAGAGGCTATCAAAGCAGATATCGACACTGCTACAGAGATGTTATATAAATTACTTGGTAAAGTCTGGGAAAAGGAAGAGATACCAGCAGAATGGAAGGAAGGATATCTGGTTAAGTTGCCTAAGAAGGGAAATTTACAAGAGTGCACAAATTATAGAGGAATAATGTTACTATCAGTGCCAGGAAAAGTATTAAACAGGATTATCCTTGAGAGATTAAAAGAGTCCATAGACAAGAAACTGAGAGATGAACAAGCAGGTTTTCGACAAAACAGATCATGTACAGACCAGATAGCCACTTTGAGAATAATAGTTGAACAAAGTCTGGAATGGAATTCACCACTATACATCGGATTTGTGGACTACGAAAAGGCATTTGACAGTGTAGACAGAGAATCACTTTGGAAATTGATGAGGCATTATGGAGTTCCCCTGAAGATCATTAATTTAATAAAGAAAACATATGAAGACATGACATGCAGAGTTCTTCATGAAGGACAGCTTACAGAACCATTTGGGATAAGAACAGGAGTGCGACAGGGATGCCTCTTGTCTCCATTTCTTTTCTTACTAGCAATAGACTGGGTAATGAGATCATCGACAACACACAACAGAAATGGAATCCAGTGGACTCTGACTAAGCAGTTGGATGATCTGGATTTTGCTGATGACTTGGCTCTTCTGTCCCATAACCGTAATCAGATGCAGGACAAATTGAAAACACTCGATGAGAGGTCACAGCAATTAGGTCTGAAAATACACAGGGAAAAGACAAAAATAATGAGAATAAATGCAGGTAATGATAACAGGGTCGAACTTGAAGAAACACCAATACAAGATGTAGAATTGTACACATATCTTGGCAGCAATATAGACAAAGTTGGAGGGACAAAGTGATATCAAACTAAGAATACAAAAAGCAAGAGGAGCTTTCATTACATTGGGAAATATATGGAGATCAAGAGAAATCGGATCCAACGCGAAAATAAGAATCTTCAACTCAAATGTGAAGTCAGTCCTATTATATGGCTCTGAGACATGGAGAACAACAAAAACAACAACCAAAAAGCTACAGACTTTCATAAATGGGTGCTTGCGTAAAATAGAGGGATTAAAATGGTATGACAAGGTTACCAACGTGGAACTGATGACAAGAACGAGACAAGTGCCAGTGGAACAAGAGATGAGAAGAAGATGATGGCGATGGATAGGACACACACTGAGGAAACCTGTTGATAGCATTACAAGGCAGTCCTCATTCTGGAAACCCCAGGGCAAGGGAAGCAGAGGTAGACCAAGAAGCCCATGGAGAAGAGAGCTGGAAGCAGAGGTGAAAATGATGAGGAGAACGTGGAAAGAACTTGAGATATGGCACGTGACAGGAGGACTTGGCATGTGTTTGTTGAAGGCCTATGCTCCTTTGGGAGTGGAGGGTTATGAATGAATGAATTTGTTACATACTAGTACATACAACCATTTCTTCAGGACCTTTACTCTATATATTTTCAGTCATTGAAAGGTAGTCATTCATATCAATTTTCCATCTATTCAGTTCCATTTAATGCTTACTTACTTACTTACTTACTTAGTCGTTCCCCTTCTACCGTGAGGTGTAGAGGTTTGGAAGAGAGAGCGCCAGACCATTCTGTCAGCTGTCTTCTTCCTGGCCTGGTTCCATTCTAGTCCTCGGTCCTTCAAAGATTGTCTAATGTTGTCCTCCCAGCGGACTCTGGGTCGTCCTGGAGGTCTGGATCCCTGGCTCTTTGTTTCCCATGCTTGTCGTGGTAACCGATCTTCTCCCATTCTGCAGACATGGCCAAACCATCTTAGTTGGGACTGTTCTATTTGGGTCTGCAGCGGATGGGATTTTAGGCCTTGACGGATCGTCTGGTTGCGGACCATGTCTCTTCTTGTTACTTCAACCACTTTCCTCAGATACCTCATTTCTGAGGTTTGGATCTGGCTTTTGTGGGTTGTAGTCATTGCCCACGACTCGCATCCATATGTCAAGACTGGGACATAGGTGGAGCGGTATACAGCCATCTTCGTTTTCTTACCAACCTCTTTCTTGCTGAGGAATCCACAATTTATGGCCTGAAAAAGTCTCCCAGCCGCTGCTTTTCGAGTGGCCAACTCTTCTTTGATGCCTCCCTTTCGGTCTATAATAGCTCCGAGATATTTAAAGTGGTCGACCTGCTCCAGGACCTGTTCTCCCAACATAATCTGATGTTTTCTTTCTTCTCGTGATATCACCATGGATTTTGTTTTAGAGCTGCTTATGACCATCCCTCTCTTCTCCAGCTCTTCCTTCCAGACTTGCAGGTTGGATTGGAGATGTGCCTCTGATTTAGCAGTCAGGGCAACATCATCAGCAAATGCCAGCTCCAAAATATAGACCTGTCTCATCTTCCAGTACCCCACTGAATACTTTCTTGTTCTCTCCTTACATGCCTTGATGACATCGTCCATAAGGAGTATGAAGAGGTAAGGTGATAGGATATCACCTTGTCTTACACCAGTGGTGGTCCTGAACTCTTCTGACTTATGGTTTGCTGTCCTCACATAATTTCTGCAAGACTTGTATAAGCTCTGTATAGCATGAATCAGAGGTGCTGGAATATTCTTCCTTGCCAAACAGTCCCAAAGTTTGCTCCAGGGGACCCTGTCAAACGCCTTTTCCAGATCTATGAAACAAAGATGGATCTCACTCTTATACTCAAGGGCCTATTCACTCAGCTGTCTGAGTGTGAAGATTAGGTCTTGAGTACTTCGGTTTGCTCGGAATCCGCACTGGACCTCATCCAATTGTGGCTCAGCTAGGCGTCGGAGTCTCTGCTCTAGGATTCTAGAGTAGATTTTACCAGGGACACTGAGAAGGGATATGCCTCTATGGTTTCCACATTGTCGATTGTCACCCTTTTTGAAAATTGGTGTAATGATGGCAATCTCCCAATCCTTTGGTATGGTCTTGTTGCACCATGCTGCCTGTAGGACCTTTAAGAGTAATAGGTCGCCTGATGCTCCCATGTACTTAACCATTTCTGGTGTTATACCATCATGCCCTGCTGCTTTGCCCATCTTGATTTTCTCTAGTGCTGCCCTCAGTTCTCCCATCTTTATGTCATCTTCACCATCATTGGTTTTCTCTTCTGTACTAGTGGTTATCATTTCTGATGCTTCACCATGCTCACCATCCAGGAGTTCTGAGAAATATTCTTTCCATCTTTCCATTACTTCCTTCGGGGCAGTAAGCAATTTGCCTTGCTTGTCCTTTATAAATTTGAGAGGGCATTGTTTTTCCTTCCTCATGTTCTTTAGGGTCTTATAGAACAATTTCTGGTTTTCTTGTGCATCTTTTTCTAGCTTTTCTCCAAATTCTTCCCAGGACTTCTGTTTTGCTGCTAGCACTTTGTTCTTTGCTTCTGTTTTGAGTGTCACATATTCTCTATATTTTTCCATTTGTCCTGTTGTGTTTTTAGCTCCTAAGTATTGTTTCCATGCCATTTTCTTCTCTCTTATTTTCTCTTTGACTTCCTCTGTCCACCAAGGTGTCCTCTTTCTCTGGTTCCCAAGTCGGACTTCACCGCATGCTTCTGCAGCAGCTGTCTTTATGATATCCTTGAATTTATTCCAGAGGGTTTCCATGTCATCAGGTCGTTCTTCTGTGTTGCTCACTGCTGTAGCAATAAGCCCCTGATATCTGGTCTTAATTTCTGGCTCTCTCAGCTTGTAGGTCCTAATGCTCATTTCTCCTGCTCGTTTACTTGGTTTCTTGCGTGATGTTGGGCAGTTCCTAGGCTGAGCAACTCTTTCAGTTGTTCGTTTGATTGTTAGCAGGTAGTGATCACTTCCAATCTCTGGCCCCCTCCAGACTCTTGCATCTCGGACATATCTGAATGAGCTTCTCCGAACAATGGCATAGTCGATCACTGACTTCTCATTCTTGGTTGGTTCACATCTAGTGTATGCATGTATGCGCTTATGGGGGAACTTTGTGTTTGTAATGATCAGATTCTGCTCACTGCAGAATCTAAGGAGTCGCTTTCCATTGTCGTTGAGAGTATCTTCTCCATATCTTCCGATAACTCCACCCCATCTAGCATGGTCATTTCCAACTCTGGCATTAAAATCTCCGAGCATGATAATTTCATCTAGGCAGTCATTCACTGTCCTTTGAAGCAGCTCGAAGAATTCCTCCTTGACCTCTGCTCTCTCATCCTCATTTGGCCCATACACTATGACCAGGTTGACTATGGTTTCTCCTTCTTTTAGTTTTACAACCATAATGCGCTCCGAGACAAAGTTCCATCCCTTGATACTATCTTTTTGATTTTGGGCCACAATGCAACCCACGCCCCCTTTAGCTCTTTCAGATATGGGTACACCACTGTAGAGCAACGTGTTGCCATCGAGATCCATGACTCCTTGTCCTTTTTTCTTCGTTTCCGTTATAGCCAGGATTTCTAGTTTTGCTTTCCTCATCTCTTCCACCAGCTCCTCTTCCTTCCCATTTATACTTCTTGTGTTCCAGGTTCCATAAGTCGTAGTCCGTAGTCCGTTCCAGTTCGTCGCCTTTAGAATCAGTCCGGTTTTCTCTCTTGTATTGCTCGTAATCATAGTTTAAGACAAACAGGTGATTGGCCTGTTGTGCCTTTGCATGGTGGAGGGGCTGCCTCCTTACGGCCTCCATGCAGGCCGCCCTCCTCCTTTTTCATCCGGGCTTGGGACCGTCATAGGCGGAGTTATTATACTTCTGAATCAACAGTTTCTGCTCCAATCTATTCATATATCTCCATCAGTTGCTCCTGATATCTTTTATTCACTTTTTACTTTCATCTTAATTTATTTTTTATCAGCACATTTGTACAGTTAAAGAACCTGTTCCTTGGACTAGGCAACACACAGTCTGCAAATCATATATCTTCACATGTCGGGGAATTGACATCCCGAAAATATTACTTCTTATAAGTTGGTGCAATTCCTACACCCCATAAATATATTCGATACACGAACATATTATTTATTTAATACACTTGCCTTAATGGAGCTCAAATATATCAACGGTAATTTCCCACTTTATAAAGGCTTAACAGCCACAGACTTGAAACACAGCCAGACTCTGCTGTTGTTGTCATTCCTAGTTACCTATTTCTCAGCAACGCATAGACATATTTATATTTTTCATCTTTCATGCATTCAGTTGAGGTACAACCGGTGTGGAGATATCCCGATATTAATAATAAATTCACCGCGATTAATTTCACACCTAAAAAGTGACCCCAACAATGAGGTAAATAAATAAGTTCCTTTTTAAGAAATATTCTTAGTAAACAGTCACAATTTATTTATATTTTAACTCATGTACTGAATGGATCTGAACGAAAGTGGATGGTTTGTCAGTTTTTTCTTGTCGTTGGATGTGACATCATATTACTTATATGGACATATTTCATTAACAGTGGCCTGCCATGTTCTATCACTCTGTCTTCTCAGGTTTCAAGAAATGTTGAAAACGAGTCTGCATTCATTGATGAAACAATCAAATTGGAGCCAGATTATGAAGTTAGTGCTCTTTTGCAAATAATATTAGTCAGTAATAACTATTTTTTAACATTCTTTTAATATTAAAGATTAAAAATATCCCGTTCAACCTCTGATGGGTTATAATTAGGAAATATATTGTTTTCAATTCCAAATAATATGAACTCCTGCCAATATGGGAAAGTGGCATCACACTTGTCAATTCATTGTAAATAGGGCAAATCACAGTTACCAGTTATGCTTGTATGTAAAAAAAACCAAAAAAAAAACCCAAACAAACAAATACGAAATAAACCTAAACAAAATCAAGTAGAAACTCCAAACAAAAATAATATTAAGGGGGAGGGGTGTAACGGCCTAGTGGTTGCAGTTATATAACTGACTTTAACAGATATTTAATTGACTTTCACCTGTTAAAAGTCAAAATGCATAGTAAGAACAGCATCAGACCTTCACATTCCCAGCCACTATATATTAACATTTGTTCGTGTTAAATATTGTTTGACTATATTATGCAGTTCCCTAGGTCTGTCTATTCTTAACACCTCTTCTATATTTATAGGTAAGTTGGATGCTTGCAAATAATCTAATATTGGTATTCTCATTTGTTCATACCGCTTACATTTTAACAAGAAATGTTCTATATTATTGTCTTGAAGACATCCTGCACAGTAAGGTTCTTCTATTCTGAAATAGCCTTTTCCCAGCTGTAGTCTGAGAAGTTTCTTATTACTGGGAATTTTCAATTCCCTAGATATCTGACATTTTCTTATTGGAGCCTTGAACATCTTATATGCATGTCTTCCTGTCTTTTTATCCCACTCTGCTTTCCATTCATCTGTTATTAAATCTTTAATTAAGCTCTTAATCTCTGATTTACTCGTCCCTACATTTATTAGATTTTTATCAGATCTACCTTGCTTGGCTTCTTTATCTGCCTTTTCATTTCCCTCTATGCCAACATGTCAAGGTATCCAAGCGATTAAGGCTGAACATCCTCTGGAATATAAGTATGAAGTAGCCACAAATATCTCCTCTGCTATAGCAGGTCTACTACATTCTTATAAGTTTCTAAGTGCTTGAATTTTTTAAAGAGAGTCAGTTAACTGATTCCGTACGTAATTATTTTCAGCTCTGGACGGAATTATTTTTAAGCCCCAAAAATTTACACATACATAATTTACGTTTACTGACAATGTGTGTCTAATCATGAGTTAAGTATAACATATTATATATCAAATTAAAGTACATTGGATGAACAATATAAATCCATATGCCTTTCTGGCTAATTTTATGTTATGTTTATGTTATAACAGATAATATGTACACGGAAAAAAGATAACTTGAAATTTTGAACAAAAATTTTCGACTTACGTAAGGCTTGTAACATAAATTGTTATCACAATACAGTTTCACTGCTCTCTTTGTGCAGGTAATCCATTTAGAAACACAGAAAAAGTAAGAAAGTTATGGTTGATCTCACAGTTTGTTCACTGTTTACATATTAGTAACATATCCTGTATGTTTTCGGCCATTATGGCGATACGACAAAACACGATTAAAGATGAAGATAAATGTGAAAAAATCCCTTCATACGCAAATAAAAGACATTGAAGCTTGTTGAAATTTGCCCAGTTTTGTGTTTACTTCCGTTCCAGATAAATTCTGGGCAGTATAAAATATCAGAATAGAAAGAAACAACGAAATAAATCAGCGTCTTTTAAAAGATCTTGCGGCCACAGCGGTCGGCCATTGCGTCTTTTAATAGATCTTACGTACGGAATCAGTTAAAATTGTTAGTTTCTTGGGAGGGTTATTAGAGAATATTTGTGGTGCTTTAAGTATTGCCACCATCTTTGTAGTCAAAATTGATGTATTTTCCGTAATACTGTACTCATTTGCCATTTTCTATATTGGAATATATATTCCTATCCCCAATTTGCCATCCTCACCCTTGGATCCACCTGTGTACACAATAATGCGGTCTTTTGATATTTGTTGTATATATTTATTGGCTGTTGTTTTTAATATTTTCTATATTATTTGTTTTCTTAAATATTTCTGCTAGGTGGTAGTCCATGTCTGGTTTCTTGATCTCCCAGGGTGGAAATTTAAATTTACAGCCATCGTAAATGAATTTGTGTGGCCAAGTGTTGTGGAAATATTATTTTATCATTTTAATAGTTTTTTATGTTTGTAAGCAAAAGAACAGGGACAAACTTAGGCTCAGATTCTTGCAAGAGAAACTTGCCACATTACTGTATGCACCATTAACCTCTTAAATAGGAATACGAAAGACTAAGTAAAGAAATAATAATAACAAAATTATCCAGCAGTATAAACTGGCTAAATCAGAGATGCACTGGGCTAGAAATGCAGCACAGAAAAAACACAATAATTTTGTTAACAGGGGCACAGCTACTAGCATTTTTTTTAAAAGAAGGAACAATACTAATGGGAAAAGAGAAGATCATCGTCAAGCAAAGTACTGTTATATTAGACCTCTAGCCCAGTCAGTCTGATGTCAACAAGCATTTCTGTCAGGTTGCCTTCCTTAGACTGACTATCCTCAGCCTACCTACATCTGATGTCAACAAGCATTTCTGTCAAGTTGCCTTCCTTAGACTGACTATCCTCAGCCTACCTTCATCTGATGTCAACAAGCATTTCTGTCAAGTTGCCTTCCTTAGACTGACTATCCTCAGCCTACCTACATCTGATGTCAACAAGCATTTCTGTCAAGTTGCCTTCCTTAGACTGACTATCCTCAGCCTACCTACATCTGATGTCAACAAGCATTTCTGTCAAGTTGCCTTCCTTAGACTGACTATCCTCAGCCTACCTACATCTGATGTCAACAAGCATTTCTGTCAAGTTGCCTTCCTTAGACTGACTATCCTCAG